>JAODUD010000039.1:12043891-12069633 GCA_026784285.1 Stomatorhinus walkeri | reverse complement strand
GATTGAACATCTTTGGGATGAATCAGAAGGAGATTGTGAGCCAGGCCTTCACATCCCACATCAGTGCCTGACCTCACAAATGCTCTTCTGAATGAATAGAAGAATTCACACAGACACACTCCAAAATCTCGTGGAAAGCCTTCCCAGAAGAGTGGCAGCTGATATAGCTGTAAAGGAGGGACCAACTCCATACTGATCCCTATGGATTTAGAATGGGATGTCATAAAAGTTCCTGTAGGTGTAATAGCCAGGTGTCCCAATACTTTTGTCCCTTCAGTGTACCTACACTTTATGGCAATAAGCGTGGGCATATATATCAGTAACATTCTGCATAGTGCCATACAAGGGAAAGGCTACAGAAATTAATCATATGGATAAAGCGAATCAGGAAATAGAGAAATAGGGCAACCAATTAAAGGCTAATGGTGCAGCCCCAAGTCCGTCGCTAATTTACGCTACATAATCACTTGGTGGTGGTTCCTGAGGTAAGCAGAAATCCCCTTGTTGACTTATATTCTGTCTTTATTTATCCACATTAGCTAGAGGTCTATGGAGACTACCCGTAACTGCCTTCTATCACAGAAAACCTGGAAAGAAACCAGAAAGGTTTTCCGGCAAATATATTTCATCAGCTGGTCAGTTGTAATACTTCCACAAGGCAAAAGAAATTATTGAAGTGTATCAAGGCTGGTGCCCCATGAGATCAGTCCGATTTTGTGGGTTAATACATTCTGTGTTTTCTGTAAATGGCACTTGGCTTCCCAGAAGGATGCATCAGCCATCTTTTTCACTGCTGGATGAGAGCTTGGTTCCCCAGCTGTTCTTCTCTGAAACCATTCTGCTGCTTCTTTCTCCATTTAAAATGTTCTCACATATCCAAAGCCACCACCTCCCAGCTGCCAGTGAGTTTTTTGCTCATCTGAGTTTTTACTTACACAAAAATGTTCCGAGGGAAGAAGGAAAAATGGGTCTACCAGAGGAGGTGGGACCAACCAATCAGATGTCTTGGTCTCACCTCCTCTAGTTTCTCAGACCCACCTCTTCTACAATTTGATTGGTTATTTCTCTGAACCAATTGTTTTTTGTTCTGCCTTCAGAATATTCTTGGTAAGTAAAACTCCCATGAGCAAGTTTTTTGCCTGAAAAGGATGAAAGAGGAAGGGGGCTGTCAACAATGTATGAGGCCTTAGAGCACTGTTGGACCTTTGATTCTGGAACGTTCCAAAGAGTGGTCCACCTTCTCACTGCTTTGATAATTGCACCTTAAGCAAACCAGTGATTTGTATCCTCAATAAATATTTTAATAATTTCATTAGAATTCCTTTCAGCTTCACCAGTTTCCCTCCTCTATTTCATGTGAAAACCACATTTTCCCTCAAACCATAACATCATATCCAACTTCTAATCTTCTTATCACACATTTAAAAGAATGTTCCACCATTTAACACGTAAAAGACTCATGTTTATAATCATTTTTAGTCCAAAATGGTTAAATCAAAAATATACTGTGATATAAGACTATGAAATATGGATGAACTTTGAATAAAAAATTATGGAGAATGACCTGTAATAAATCAACAAATACAAATATTGAATTATATATTATCCATCCATCCATCTTCTAACCATGTATTCTGGTCCGAGTCATGGTTATGTATTGCAGACATAATTTTTATACACATACATTCATGCACACTTAATGTTTCTCACTTAACAATAGTGTCATTTATTATTTATTGCCATGCTTAGCTTTAAATTTTGTTGTCGGTTTTAAATCATGTACTATCAAGCAGATAGTACAGGCTGAACTTACTTTGGAGTTGTTTCATGTAAACCCAATTGCCAATTTAAAGTGAATATTTCCATTTTGCAAGGTTATACTGCAGTTTAATCTCTAATTGGTATTGTTAAGAAAGTGCACAAGGAAAGGAAACTTTCAGGAAAGCAGTTTATGGCATCCAGTTTGGAGGGTTTGATGTAAGAAAATCAATATTGTAGTGAAGGATATCCAACTATCAGGCTTGTGAGATAAAATAATTGTTCACATGATCAAGGCCTTTATCCAGCCTTATTGAGAAAACTAGCTAAACAAAAGTGTACCATATGAGTGATGACTTCACTAAATGCAGAATTTGCAAGTTTCTTTCTGATAATACTGTTTGTTTCCTTTTATTCAGGAAACACAGCAACTGAACCCTACACTATAACCATCGTCAATGCAGAAAACAAATGCATTAATAAAATCCCCAAGCCTCTTCCACATTCAGATGATTTTCATAAATAAGAAACTGTGTTGTTATGTATTTTTAAGTGAATAAAAATTGCCTGTGTGATATATTGCTGATGCGATATTGTTTTAATTGAGATCGTTTCCCTGTTTGATTCCCTGCTCATGCTTCACTGCTCCTTAAATAACAGAAGTGGGCATGCCCCGCCTATCAGTCCTCTGCAATTACCACACGTACGATATGGCCGTGTGTGTGTGTGTGTGTGTGTGTGTGTGAGTGTGTGGCAGGCGTCATGGGGTGACTGACCTCACAATATCCACAAGCTGTCAGGAGTGAAGTATCGCGTTTGAATATGCCAAAGCCTCGGAATGAATGGAGACTCATCCTGCAATCCGTCTATTGATTTTCAGACAAACACAGACCTCCAGGGCTAAGGTTTCCTTTATGAAATTATACTCCTCTGATTCCCTTACGCATTTTGTATTTTCTTGCCTATACGATATGGCTGATTATATTATTGAATGCAAGATAACTACAAGCATGCTGTTCATTTAAGTACCAAATTCAGGTTTTGGTCGTGATGGAATGAGCGTTGAAATAAGAATTTTCTTCTGAATGTGTGCTTGTTCTTTGTTATATAAACCAACAGAGATTTTTAGCTCTGTCTTCTTTTTGGAAAAGGCTTCCGTTCTTGTCAACAGGCAAAATAAAAATGGTCATTCTCTTCAACAACTTTCATTAGCGCCCTGAGACCCTTTTGTCTAAGATGAGCACGTTTTTTTTTTTCATAAAATTTTTATGCAATTCCATCCTACACGCTCCCCACTCACTTTCAGCCAGCTTAAAGCTCGATCGAGCGCCATATCTGACCTGCTAGTTCGCTCTGGGTCATTGTCATTTCACTTTAAAAAAAATCTTAGTTTCCCAGTATACACCACTGCCCAGAAAATGTCCCCCTGTGAAGTATTGGGTTGTAATTTGGGCTGAGAGGGAGGGGCAAAGTTTTGATTTCGTCCAAACCTCAATTTCCTCTGCCCCTGTGGTTATTTCGGTGATCGTTTATATAGCCCTAAAAGGTAACTGCCGGGACCTGCCAGCACTCTCAGCTGCAGGATTCCTCACCAGCATTCAATCAGTGGGAACAGCAGTAACCCTTTGTTTTCCGAGCCATTCCAGGCTCTGCTTTACTCCCTTACTTGACTCCATAATGGTTTTCTGCTACTTTATGAATTGTGTATAATGTCTTATGCTGAGAGTACGAAATAATTTTGTATCTAACTGCAAGGAGGAGGGATAATTGCTGCTGGAATCCTGGCCATGTTTGAGGATCATATATCTTAAGAATGTTTTAATTATAATGTAAATATAGTAGTGTTTAGTGCATGAAAAGTAGAGCATAATGTTAATTGTCAAGTTTGCTTATAACATTGCATACATTATGTTCTTTAAAGTAATGGACAGCACCATAATAAGAAAGAATGGAATCGGTCAGGATTTAATGTGCTTAAACACTATAATTATGATTTCATTAGAAGATTCAGTGTTATCGTGTCACTAATTGAACAAAACCGAGCTTTAGCTGATCATCTGTGTATGTATTTTTAAAATTATTTTATATTATGGACTAAAAACATATTGGCAATAATGGCTCCGGCCAAGAGTTACACTTACAATGTAGCTATTTAATTACTGGATTTACTTGTCATCGTTTAATTGAAAAATACATTAACCTACACAAATCGTGTCTTCATTCCTGGGGTCTTAAGGACAATGTGCATTTCTCAGATCCCCACAAAAGACCCAGGCCCTTCCTATCCACGCCTTCTGGCCTTGCATTACTGCTGTAAACTTCCACCTAATCAAAGAATAATCATGTCAACTACCTCGCTTCTATAACTCGATGCAGTCTGTATAATAGGAAGACCGTGGCCGCAGCTGGCCAGGCTGCACTCTGACCTTGAGTAGCCCAAGTGAATTACACAGAATGGTCTGTTTCATTCATTTTTGATTGTCTGTGATACACTATCAGTGCTGCCGTTGGAGGTCAACAGGCGTGACCTACTTTGTACAGAATGGAGCCCGAGCTTGTGTCTCGCTCTACTCTAAGAATACGTAGCATTCCTCCTGTAGGAAGCTTCTCCGCTTCCGAGCACCATCACCGATGACCTTTCTCCGGATCGTCGGCGTAATTCCCGGCACGCCTTGGGCTCCATAAAAGGATCGCGCGGCAAATCCTTTCCAGCCCGCTTCAGCCGGCCTTCAGTGAGGAGTCCTCCAGCCCTGCCCGAGGCGCTGACTGACTGCTCCTCCTTCCCAGAGCACCTTCTCCTTGCATCGCTGCTTAGAGAATACGTGTACAGCTTATATTCCGGAGACGTTCTCTGCCAGGATGCAACTGGGTCAGTGCGGAACAAGTGCAGAAACGCACATGCGTTTGACTGAGCCTCAGAGGCACCGAGAGAGAGAGAGAGAAGATGGAACTCCATCCTAAAAAGATGGAGTGCAGTGAGTCTCTCCACTGGTCCCCAAACAGAAAGTGCTGGTTCGAAGCCATTGACGCAGCACAGTGAAGCACTGCCAGTGCCTGATGCTGTGACCCTAGCTACAAAAACCATGCGGGTAACTGGCTTTGTTCCCGGCAATAGAGTCAGTGATAAAAAGGGGTCTCGCATGGTCCCTTCAAGTGGGGCTGGGGATCTTTGTCACCATTAGGAAGCATTAGGTCTTTGTTGAGAGAGGCATTTTTTTCATCATAGGGTTCAGGAAGAATGACACACAAGGCAATTGGCCACTGGGAAGGATTCAAGGTCTCAGCGCCATTTAAGGGTGGGAAATAAAAGCTTGCAGTAACTTAATAAAAACTTTTTCTACTTTTTAGATTGGATAGTAGAGGGTCGAGTGTGCACAGAATTCCCGTCAGTTTCACGGATGCTGGTGTGATTTGCATGGAGTTCGGTGCACACGGGCCAGGGGCGGTGTGGGGCGAGGACGGGGGGGGTGCCGTTAAGCTGTCACTCAGGTAATGCATCGTTGCTGCCTCCGTTTTGATTGATGCTGCGGCCAAATGTGTCAGCGGGTGTATAAATGGATCACATTGTTTGGCAGTAAATATCCGCGAGGGCGGAACTGCATATCCGTGTACAGGTACGTGTTTGCCAATGCTGTCCCCAGCCCCTCTCCAGGTTCTGGCCTGACACAGGCGGGGAGCACATTATGCACGCCCATGAGAGGGCTAATTTTAGAATGGATCGGAAGCATTCTGTCCCACTTAGAGGTGATACCCCTGTCTTTAAATTTTATGGGAGAAGATTTGTACCTGCTGGTTTAATTAATACAAGAAGTTCTTCATGGTTCCTTCATTTATTTTCATTCATTTTTTGATTTTTTTACAGTTTCACAGTCAGATTTTTATTATAATTCTGACATGACTCTATTGTAAATGAGACAAGATAATCAGGCTCCTTTTCAGAAGGGAAAACCACACACACACACACAGACACACACATGCACACACACACACATGCAAATTTGTAGTTATCTTTGTAACAATTGTTGTGGGAACCATCCATTGATTTCTACGGGGAAAACTGTAATCCCAACCCTAACCCCTACCTATCCCTAACCATCAAAATACAAGACTTGATTACATTCAAAACACAGATATTTGTGGGGACCTGAAAAATGGTACCCCACAATGTAACATAACCCTAATCCAAGTACACGCACACATATGTGCACTCACCCTGCTTGTGTTAATGTGGTTGGAATGCCTTGCTTGGACATCCTTCATTAGCAAACTTCAGCTTGCTTTGCTTTCCTTCCAAATTGGCTATGACATCATTTGATTTGTTTAGGGTTCTATCTGGGGACGTCAGTGGGGAAGCAGGAGATGGGAATGTGTGTCGTGCTCTTGCATAATGGAGCCGCATGGAGTCAGGATACTGATCATCATTAATGTTTTTTTTTTTTCCTATTCGGCCAGTTATTTTCTTTATTTACATAAAGAGGAACATTCTGCATTGTTGGGTGACTAGGAAGAGACAGCTGACCACTCCCCATGCTCTACCAGTAATATCAAATGACAACTGTGTTTTGGGTTTGTTCCACCAGCTAGCCCTCCAATTCACATAATATTTTCCCAGTATAAACCAGCATACTTCACTCTCAGCTCTGCTAACATTAACAGAGGCATTCCTTGTTCTTTGATATGTATTTACCCCAGCGGAGACGATCAGGTCGGCAGAAGATGGCAGATTCATTACTGGACGCATGGTGCAACTACAGCGCTCGCCGCTGCCTGAGCTGCGTTCCTTTCCGACAAACCATGCTCAACAGATAAAAATGAGATTCAGATTAGTAACGATTTTTTAAATTATTTCAAGTTGTCGATTCTTTAACAGCATGCAATGGTAAAAAAAAATTTATATTGATTGTTTTTAAATTCCCATATGTTACTTAGTTCTTGACAACGGTAACGCTAAACTGAATGCCCAAGGAATTTTTACAATAGCTGCAGGCAAGTAGCATCTGGGTTAGTTAATTAGCAGGTTAGCAACCACCAATGTGCTTTTCAACTCTTTAATGTAATGTAAGAAACATCTGCTAATGTTCCCCAAAATGCTAATCTTAAATTTCCTATTGTCTTTATAGTGGTATAAATTTTGGACCTGGAATCCATACGTTAGAGATTCATTGTTTAAGATCTCTTTTGGCTTTCTGGGCCAATTCATTTCACAATTAGTTCAACTCAGTTACCTGGTTAAATTCCTTATGTTCCAGTAAAAAAAAAAAAAAACACTTTGTTCACTTAAAACAAAAAAAACCAGACAATGCAGCATATCTCGGGGTCGATGTGGTTTTTATGATCACAAAACGGCTCTGCACTAACGTCAGTCTTTCTTCTTACCATCACAGCCTGATGTAAAGCCTCTGGCATCTTCCCATGGTTCTTGTGCCACTGACTTTATCATACTTTGACGGGACTGGAATTGACATGCACGCTCAGGTGCCATGTTCTGAGAAGTCTAAATGGAGACGTCTGACATCACAGAATCTTTATCTGTGATCGTTTAAGATTGCCTGCGATGGACTTGCATCCAGGGTGTCCCCTGCCTTGTGGCCTGTTCATCCTGGGAAGGGATCCAGCACCCTGCTGATCCTGTGCTAGATAAGCAGTTATTGAAGATGGACGGCTGGATAAACATATTTGCATGTACACACAGATACCGGCCTCTGCAGGCTTCACACTGGATTGTGGCTGAGGGTGTTTCTGCGGAGTCCTTTATCTGGAAAAAATGTTGGTCACCTTTAGACTTTGTAAGACTGGAAGGCAGAAGTTCTTCATATTAGATAGTGACAAACCATATATATATATAAACTTTCAGCGGAGTTTGCAAAGCAGTTACCCAACATGCTCTGCAGTGCTGCTTTTCTGTGTGCCTGCAGAGCTATTTTGTGGCACAGAGGTTCTGGAAAGTGTAACGGGATATGTTTGAGTCCCCCCAAACACAAACTATGACTGCCATTTGATCAGCATGTGATATATCTGCATGATTAGAGACATATGGTTCCTTTCCATTACTTTTGCTAAATTTACGTTTCATATTTTCTAAAAAAACATGAACAGGATCCACTTAAGGTGTGCTGTGAATATACACCAAGGTCTTGCACTGCCGTGCCCTATCTTTGTGTCCATTTTGTTGTTTAGTAGAGTAGCCCCCCCCCCCCCATATCCGCAGGTGATACATTCCAGGACCTACCACAGATGGCTGAAACCATGGATACATACTAGCATAGCATCCGTGGACCCCAGAAAATGGGATTTTCATCTATGTGTATACCGTATACTTTGATTGGTAGATTGAGCACAGCGAGCCATTGTATGTTATTATACAGTACTGTGCAGTACTGTACTCTCTCAAATGAAAGAGATTCTTATGTTTTAGTTTAATTCTCAAGAGACGACAGAGCAATTACAAAAAAGGGCAAAAGGAGCAGAGGTGGAGATTTCAGGTCCAGAGAGTACAAATCCAGACAAATCCAGACAAATCCAGTATAAATCCAGTAAAAAGACTTACATTCACAGAGTACTTAACTGGTTAGTTGAAACAAAATCTTAGTCTGGATTTGTAATCTTTGCACATGAAATCTCCACCTCCGCAACAGAACCATAAAAACATGGTGGTGCACATTTTAGAATGGAAAATATTGTGTGATTTACCTGTACATCATTTGTACTTAGAAAATTTCAATTGTTAACAAATATCATTTGTTGGTACTCGCCAGTTGTTCTGGGTGTGACTGGGCTGGCAGATTTCACCTTGTTATAGTCTGTACTCTTATGGCACGTAGTTTGAAACTTATGAACGATTTATTCCTGGAATTTTCAATTTTTTTAGGAGCACCGTAAAGCACAGATGGCTGAAACTGTGGTTATAGTAACCACATACGGGGGTACG
Source organism: Stomatorhinus walkeri (assembly GCA_026784285.1). NCBI lineage: Eukaryota > Metazoa > Chordata > Actinopteri > Osteoglossiformes > Mormyridae > Stomatorhinus > Stomatorhinus walkeri. The sequence goes on along the minus strand of JAODUD010000039.1, from coordinate 12,060,947 downwards.
GGGGGTTTCACTGCATCTAGCATATCATCTAATCACTGTGTAGATTTGGTATGTGAAATATATCGTCAAGTTAATGCATATAATATATGATAATATATTGCAGTATATTGTTTAGTAAATGTGTGAATGAAATGCCACGGAAGTCAGAGGGATGATGTATGACTGTATAGTGATGGACTGACAATTGGGATGTTTTGAATCTTGAACTGCTTGCAGTGTTAAATTACAGCACTGTATAATTATGATTAACATTTTTCACATAGCTGGCATTTTACAAAGCCAGGTTATATAATTCTAAAACTGACAAATGCCATAAAGTATATGAAATATATTCCTTTAGTTAGACTGGTTCCAAGCTTGGAATCAAATATAGTTAATTGTTCATTATCCCATTGCACAGTGAGGTTTCTTTGATAGACTGCATGACTTTATCTAAATGAAAATATTTCTTAAGTGAGAGGAATCTCTCTTGTTCATGGTGTGTAACCTGAGTTATTACGAATAATATTCTTTCCTACATTGTAATATTCATCCATCCATCATCCATATTTCAGCCTTTGGGACCTTTGATCGCTGTATGCATGATTTTCGAAGCAGACAAAAATTAGCTGGTGCTTTAAGGTTTTACTCTAAATCCTAATATAACAATGGTGCAGTACCCCGTAGTTGACGTGAATTTAGAACATGTCCTGTCTAATCAAGTAAAGGCACTTTCAATCTAATCAGGAACTGCTGCATTTAACTAAACAACTATGTAAAATTGTGGTCTATGCGGAGCTATGAAAACCACATAAAAATGTTTTCACAAGAGGCTGGATATTATATCATAAAAGTTAGATTGAGAAGCTCCTTCGGGTCACAGCGGAGAAGGCAGGCTTACCTAAGTATCACAGACAAGGAGAATAAATTATTTGGTACTTTCCAGGGTCTATGTCAAAACTTCACTTCTCCATACAGAGTCATTTCCCTTTAGTCCTGACAGAACACAAAAATATACTTGTCATAAATATTTGAGATCCTCTTATGCTGAGCCACACATGTGACATAACCTGCGACCCATTCTGCCAACCGGTCCTGTGTGGTTCTGAAGAGCTCTGAAATCCAGAAACTGTAGTTAGCCAGTGGATTGTCTGCTACTGAAGAAACTAAGAAAACCAGACAGCCACTGTTATTACCGCTTTTATTTCTTTTTCGGCATCCGTCCATCTTGACTGTGCAGGCCTTTCAGTGAAAATCTCTTCTACCAACACCCTTTGACACCTTGCAACCTTTTAGCAGGACTCAGTACTCCACAACACATTAACCGAAAATGCTATTCACTCTCTACAGCCAGATGGTGCTTGAATGAGCCGGAAGAATTATTCCTTCAAAAGCTGACATTTGACATTCTGTGTGTGTGTTGATATAGTATTCTCCCACCTGTTTACTGCAATGTAAAAGCTTCTGTACTATGTCTGTACTATACTTCCCAAAGTTAAAAAATGTTTGACAGGGCAGTCTGAGGCATATTTTATTCTCCTGGAAGAGTAATTCCATATTCAGTTTTACGATGGATGACAGACCAATGTTATAATCAGTACCGATGATCAAAAATGTGTTGGGCTGTGTGAAAAAAACTGTCAAACTCTACTGTTTAAGCACAAGTCCTTTCACAGCTGTGGGCTAATCAGGCCTGACTTTTCACCAGAACCACACCTAAGAGGTGGCATTCTTTTAAAAAAATATGTTAATATCCATGTTTACTTTCCATGCTAACTTATTGGTATATAACTGTTGCTGAACTGGAAGCAAATTAAAAACGAAGCGGACTCATTGCCTGAGACTGAAACGGCAAGGCTGTCAAGGAGCGGAAATTGGGGAAATGAAGGAATCGAGTTTCAGAAATCCTGGAAAATCCCACACAGGCCATGTCTGCGCATTTTCGGCACAGTGCACCATTGTTTCTGCGTTGACACGTCTCAGTAAAACCCGGCTTATGTGATCTGAAAGTTTCATTATTGCTTCACTTTACAAGGTGTTGCTCTATTAAAATGTGATAAATTAATCCTGCCACCAGCATTTTAAGCATGTCCAGTTCCCTCAATAAAATGAAGAGGCTTTCAGGATCGAGTTTTAGCTGTGAATAATCGCACAGAAAGGGAGCAGGAGGATTGGTCAATGGTGAATGCCAAGTACCGATGTTAATTTTCTATTTTAACAGGTTTGGGGATTTTTTTTTACTAAAAAAACACCCAACACCTACCTGAACACTAAGTGTCACCATACAAGTTAAACTGCCTGACCACTTCTTCACAGATTTTCTTAGTCATTTTTATAGCCTGTTGTTTATAAAATTACGACAGACATTTCTTTATTATTATGATTTAATTCCTATTATGTTTTGCATATACTTATAAGCAGCAGTTTTAGGTTTTTCTGCCATGAGTATAAATCTTTGCTACTCAAGTGTGCCTAATTCTTCCCTGGTGTTTCACTGACACTCAGCTTTGGATGAAATGAGGAACATGAATTTTCAGTAAAGCGTTTCCATACAGCTTCTCAGATTTTCCATTCGAAGGACAGACTGAAACAGCTTTTCTTCTATTTTTCCCGAATGTTTGCTTTTACTTCCTTCTGTCCATTTTTCCACCTGCTCCTGACATGTGTCCCAGTCTAGGATAAACATTCTTGTTGAAATATGGAGATATGCTTTACTGTAGGGATGGTCTAGACTGAAGTGGCAGTTAAGAATGAGGCTCCCTACTTTTTCGGTGGCCTTTTAATTTAATTTTATGCCCCTACATTAATTTGATCTTCCAGTTTAAATGCTTTTGCCATTCTGACGTTTTTCCTTCATTTTTCCTTAATGTCATTAATCTATTTTTCTCTCCTGTTATAATTGAATCTGCAGCGTAGGCCGTGCGTGCGTGAAGAAACGCAGACGTGTGGTGTCACATGACGAGCCGCGACCACAAGCTCGGCGGCAGCAAAGCTGCGAAAATGTGAAGGCGTCTACAGACAGAACCATGTGTTCCTGTTTATAACGCGGCTGGCCTTTAGCTCGCCTATGTAATGGTAATAAGCTGTGAAATCGGAGCGCTAGGCTGTCGAGCGGCTTCTCCCCATCTCCGCTCCGGGTGCCGATGGAGCTCAGCCTTCCCGACTTGCCGGAGGAGAGAGTGACCTGACCCACCACGCTTAGCTAAGGTTCTCTCACGAGGAATTCAATATTTAGTAAATAAGCAGACTCTGTGCCAACGTGGTGCCATGAAGTAGAATTGGACGTTCGGGTCAGGCTGGGGGTTGGGGGTGGGACAGAGTGTTTCAACATGACAAGCCCAAACTGACGTCTTGTTCGTCACCTTCAGTAACCTGGGAAGGGGGACTGACGTGCAATATGCCAGGTGCTCTAGATGGCGACAGCTACGACCGGATATTACAGGGCTGAATTGGCGAGTGATCACTCATCTCCCCTTTGTCACCATGCTGTGATGCCGTCTCTACCGCAAGGGACTCGCCTTCCAACCGAGGACGTCAAAGTTAAATCCTGTCTGACATGGCCTTCCGTTCATCCTTTTTTCAAGTCCCGACAATGGGGGGGCGTGGTTTTGAGGGGTGCTGCAGGCATCCTCCTAACAAATGAGGTATGTGGCACTCATTTTCCCGGACTAAGGATAGGCATGATGGTTACCGGGTAGGGAGAAGAGCTACATGATTACTCTGAAATACCTCATCCTCTGCTCCTCTCTGCAAGCTCACTGCTCCCTCATTGCTTCTTTTTTTTCACTCTCAAACGCCCCCATTGCTGTCGCATCTGGCCCCCGAATGTGTGGGCTGTAAAGATGAATAGGAGGTGGCCGAAGAAGATGGTGAAATATCGATTACAGAGTAAAAGCAAGGGGGGAAAAAATGAGGAAACAGTCACAGCCTATAAATTGTACTGGAGCTAGAAGCAGGGCTGTTAGGGGGGTGTAGGGGTGCACGTGGGTCACAGTCACCTCAGAAGGATCTTTTCCCTCCCTTTGGAGATGCTGCCGATGATGGTGAAACTAGGAAATCTCACCTTTAATTGTAAATACCAGCTTCTCCCCCTGAGTTGTGTGCAGGGAGCGATATTCCTTCAATATTCCTTTGTGAAACACTGCTATGAAATTCTCTTTAAGTGAGCGTCTGAGCCAGCCTGCAAAGCACTACGTTCCTGCCTTTTGTTGACACTTATTTGTACATGTGAGGAAGCTGCAACATTGCTGATTCCTGAAAGTAGGAAGAGAGTTTGCGTTCCTTTGGATCTTTCCCTTTATTCTGCAACACTGGGGTCTCTTTCATGGCTGTTCCATTACAGTCTTGTCATTTAAAGACATCGCCTGTTTATTTTCCAGCTACTCTCTATAGCACACAGCACCGCATACATCCCTCAACCAGGCCAAAGCTTCATCTGATCCAGCGGAGCTGCGTCTTGATGAATGAGTCCCCTTTCCTCCTACTGCGTCGCGACCATCTTCAGTTCCCCGCCCACCTGTGGCGACGCCGCGTCTGATTGGCAGCCAGTGCAGTGGTCCCGGTCTTCAAAACCCACCCGTGGGCACAGAGATTCTAGCCGATTGAAGGCTGGCACAGTGTTTCCTCAATAGGATGGTTTTTTTTTTCCCAAAGAATTTCACAGGCTTTCCGATCAGCCATGGGCTGTGAGCGTGTATGTATATGTTTTTTTTCAGCTAGTTTTTCATTATGCAGTCCATATTCTTCACCATTCATCCCTTCTAGATTTGAGTTTGATCCTGCGAGCTCACAGCAGGATTGTAGGAAGTCACGGTGCTTGAATACCAGGTGGATTTCATGGGATTTTCCTAAATAATGCATCAAATAAAAAAAATAAATAAATAAAATAAAATTCGACATGTACTGTGTATCAAAAGTTTCCCTGGATGAAGAGCATCTCCAAAAGACTAAATGCATAATGATAAATAATGAATTATCCATGACTTGGACGGCATTTCCAAACCTCGTTCCCTCTCAAATAAAGTCCTTTCCCTATCATACCATAATCCATATTCCTTCCATGTGATTCAAATGAAATGTTAATTCAGCCACGGAATGAAAATAATAGCCAGAAATAATCATACTTGATACTATTTTTCCATTAATGCATCATTAGATATATATTATGTATGTTACAGATGGCCAGATATTTTTTGCAAACAGTGCATATGTATATTGAATATTCAGTTCTATATGTGTGTATAAATTATATTCCAGTCCTTTGCAATACATCAGCAAACAATAAGGAAAAACGTTATAGTTACACAACATAAAAAGTAGTGAAAGATGAATATCTAAGTGATCCACAAGACAATGGAGGAAACTCATTTTGTTTTTGTAAAAAAAATCTCTAGTTTCAGCTGGCTGTGTGAAGACCAGGGCCTCTGTACATGTCTATGGTGTGAACATGTTGTTGGAACTAGCTTGGTGTGTAAGTGGGGGAGTCCTGAGTCATCACAGCAGACAGATCAAGTCCAGACAATGACCATGAGGTGCATAAATGGGATGGTTTCAGTGCTGGAACTTCAGATATGTGCATGTGTTTGTGTAAATATATAGAAAGAAAGGTCTGGGGGAGATAGGGGGAGAGAGAGAGAGAGAGAGAGAGAGAGAGAGAGAGACTATAAAGAAATAAAAACAATGAAATCAAAAGAGTCATCTATCTAAAAGTAATCTAAAAATTAGATTAATATAATTCATAGTTCAGATATAAGTGCTGAGAGGGCTGGGCAGGCCTTACATCCGCTTACGGAGTGTTCTGTAAACAAGAAGTCCTCTAGCTGAAAGCTTTTATAGATGAGGCTGGGAGGTGAGAACAGGACATCCTTATCCGTGTAATGATTTCTGAGAAAGTGGGCGGGTAGATGGAGACAGGCCTCCGTTAAATACACTGCTGGGCTGTGCCTTCCTAAGCTGATGTCTGACTGCAGTCACCTAGAATAAATCATGAATGAGGCCCAATTGTAAGGATGTGTTAATTATCACCAGGATGTGCCCCTCAACTACTACCAGAGCATCTTAAACTGGTTTAGTACTATTGGGATCGAGTAACAGGAAATTCATTTAAAATTCTTTTTTTTTTTTTTATTAACTAACACTCATTAATTAGACAAAAGTTTTCCAGAAATATGTTGCAAAGTCTTTCATAATCTGTACTTCTTGCCACCTTTATAGCTTGGGGCTGAATCAAAAGTGCAACAGAGAAACCCATCAAGTCCATACAGTGAGTGTTAGGAAGGTCTGTGGTCAAGGAAAACGTCCATGCTTCTTGCTTCTTTGTTCTGTGTGAGCTGATGCACTGTCATGCTATGCAGCCCTGAAGAACTCCAATTAAGCTTATGTTGTATGTGTTTTTTCCTTTTAACAATTGTGAAAGAGTCATATTTTACTTGCCATTCTTTTCTTTAAATGATGTTCACCCTATCATCCTGTGGGCTGACATTACGAAAGGGAAGGATGTAATTTGCTTAGAAAAAGTGCCCCCCCCCCCACTGATATGTCTGTTCCACAAAAACAAAAGAACCCAAAGAATTTACAAAAGGCTTATTTGTGTCATAGCATAAAATGAATGACAAGACACAGATGTCACCAAAGATGGACATGTAGTGGCTGATAAGGCATCACTGTGACAGCTGACGTCGTTACGGTAGCAAAGTATTACTATTTTCTTCAGTATTTCTGATCCTTACTCCATCATATCTATTTCACACATTTCACGGTAATTGCACGTCATTCCTATGGATTTCTGTGCATACCTTTGAAAGCAGAGAGATTCTCGGTAGCTAAAGTTTCCAAATGTTACTGAATTCTGTGTTAATCAGTACAGTTAATAATGAAGGAGATCATAGCTAAGATGGCCAACCTTGGTTTAGTGCCATATGCATTATGATGTGAAATGCATCGTACGGGACGCTGTCTACACTTCGCACAGCGTGTGCATTTCAGTATAAATATTCCAGTCTTTATTTTTATATTCTTTCATCATAGCAGGAATATTGAAGACACAGTATGACCCAACATTCTTACAAAAAGGGTTAGGTGCACAGCCAAAGGAACTCTGGCACTCATTTGGTAAATAATGAAATAAAACTCCATATTTATGGTAAATATTGAAATTCTGAATGCATCTGCTGAGAAATGTGCCTGCGTATATTCACCAGGCTGCCATGTTGTGGGAAACCTAATTTGCTTATGAATTTGTTATAATAAGCAGTGCATTGATGTATAGTTTTATCATGCCGGTCATGTAATTCTAATTTGCCCTTCAAAGTCCCCCTTGTGCTCAAAGATGCTTCCAGTTGCGTGTTTTCCTGCCGGTGGCCGTGGCGGAGACCCGACAAAGCCGGCCTCCCTTGGGTGCCACGCAGGGGGGCAGGGGCTGGGGCTGGGGGGTGGTGGGGGGGAGGTGTCCCCTGTGTGAAGCTAAGTGATGCAGCTCAACTGAGCAGCATCACACCAAGCTCCAGCGAAAGGGCTCTCACAAGGACCCACCATCACAATTAAAGAACCTTCTCGCCACTTCCATTTGCATTCCCCAGAAGTATCTACACTCTGAGAGTAGAAGCAGAGCTTCTCCCTAATTGGTGTTGTTTTGACGTATCCGTCGTAGCAAAGAATAAAAAATTAATATTAATTCTGGAAACAAAAGGGTAATTTATAGTGAGTCTCAATAAGAAGATTTCATAATAGGGTGGTTTTGTTGTGAAAGGAAGTGAGGAAGTCAGTCTGGCGTGAACACTTTGTGAGCATTTTTGTCTCAATGTAACAGCTTTTATTTTGTAAAAAATCTATTAGTTATCCTGTGACAAAGGATCTCAAGGCCCAACTCTGCTCCTTTGACTAATCCCATCATATTTATGTGAGCTTCCAAGCTTAATGCACTGTGTGATTAGAAAAATGTTTGCAATTGCCAGGAACTTTTCACTTCAAGCTTCATTAAGACAATTCAATAACATGAATAACTTATTTAAATGTGTTTTTGTGTGACTGATGAGGGAATTAGAGGAGCCCCACTTATTAGAATGTTATTCCAAATACCTCAGTGTCTCTCTCCAGATTTCTGCATGGATGCATTTTATTTCCAGTTTAGAATGAAAGAAATTTCCCCTGTAGCATCCTGTTGACTTTCCAATTAGCAATTTTTCATTGTTTCTTAGAACGTTACGTTTATTGTATAGCATTACATTCGCTCATTATTATGACGTTTATTTAGAAGATGTTTTTGTCCAAAGCAATGTGCATGATTGGAGAGCAGGGCTTTGCCCACTGGCTCACTGGTAATATGACTACTCTGCTGACCATGGGATTTGAACCCACAACCTTCCACAGTGAAAATCCTAGGAATCCCGTTAGAGTAAAAGCTACCATTACATATAACATTACATACTTTTGTGTTCTAGTCTTTTATAGTATGACACTCATCCATCTTTCATAGCCACTTTTTTCAGTACTAGGTCAGCCAAGGAACTCAAAGTCCATCTGAAGGAGCCACGGAGGAGGAATCACAGATCGTAGATCGTGCACTGGAATTTCCCAAAGCTTGAGGTCGTTTGGCTACCACACGGCCTGCTAATCCAGCATGCTCAGCAGCTCTGGACTCCAAAATCACCCTGTCAAATGCCAGAGTAAATCTGCTGTCCTTTCAAGGATAAATAATCAGCATGGGTAAGTACATTTCCTGAGCTTAATGAAGCAGATGTGGGCAAGACGCATAATTTCCGACAAGATGGAGAGTTGGATTTTGATTTGCCCAGGGGCACGACTGAAATATTCTGCTGTTTGCTCATTAGCTTCATCATTAATTAATAAGCTCGGTACACGCGGCTTTAACTTCGATTCCAGATTTCTTTTAGATTAATGCGAGGGGCTGCCATGACAGAGAGTAACGCTCCGTTCCTTGCGCCATGTTATACGCAAAATTTACTAGGAAGAAAAATGGGACAGCTGTGCTTATGCAGCGGTGGGTAAGCGCATGCAGCAGCCTGCAGGAACATCTCAGCACTAAACTCAAGGTTGGCACCCTGGAACAACGTGGCTTCTGGAACGTTCCGGGCGTGCGTGGTAACCGAGGTTCCACGGCTTGCTGCTGATGGGTGACACCCGAGAGGTCATTGCTGCCTCCGTCTACCGTTTGTTATTTCCGTGGTGTGATGGTGCGCTTTATCCCGTGAAGATGACTCACCGACGCGCGTTCCGTGTCGAACGGGGTTCTTGGGATGCCCGGGACACCCGTGTCAGGGTAGCTCTCGGCCGACTTCGCGTCTTCCTCCCTGTCAGGAGGAATCCAGGGGCCCATTTCAGGTCCCCCCTGCGGCAGCACTGTATGTGCCTGTCATTATTAGCAGAATCCGGTGGGGGGGGACAGCGGCGGGGGGGGAGGGCAATGGACAGCTGCTGCACAGCATTAGTTACACCATCTGCGGTAGATCCATCACGGCAGCGCAAGACAGGCGCAACAATTAGCGGAATGAGTGCAAATGTCAGGGCAAATTCAGGCAGAGCCGGGAGATAATTACGGGCGGCCTTGCCTGCACCTTTCCAAGAGGCTCTGATCATGAGTAAGCCAGCACAATCTCTCAGATCGGCAGCAGTGAATGCTCAACTAGTACCCCCCACCCAAATTTTAAAATAGCTGAATTTTTTGCACTTTTCTTTTCTCTTTTTTTTTTTTGCACATTTGGTCTGTGCCTCAGTGTTGCCAATGCAAAATTATTACAGATAAGTCAGCCATTCCCAAAATGCATATTTATACTTTTATTTGCAAAAAAAAAAAAATCACTTCAAAACTTCTTTTAAAAACTCTTTTAAAAACTCCTTTGAAATCTTTATTAATGCAAAACAGTCATCAGAGTAGAGAAAACCAAGCTTTTTATTTATTTATTTATTTTTCCTGTCGCTGACAAACTCGCACAGGGAATGTGGACAGGTTACCCCCCCCCCCAATCCGCAATCGTATTCCACACAAAGTAGAGTATAAAACAACTCGGAGGCAGCAGCATGTTTTCGCTGCTTAGTTAGTGGCTTGGCAAATATACTATATAATACAGCTTCTTTTATATCTACCTGATACAAAGTACTGGCTAAATAGAAATGGAAATATCAGCTTGATATTTTCTGCAGGGCCCTGCATCCTAACAGCAGAGAGAGAGAGTGAAAGCAAACTTGTTTGTTCCTGCACAGGAAAATGAAATAGCCTTTGTGAAAACTGCCTTGGGATAGGATGCAGCATTAACCTTATTTAATCTAACTGCATTTTATTAATACACACGACAGGAGCAAAAAGAATGAAGGTAGGAGGCAGCCGTGGTGAAGCCTGAATCACACGAAGGGTAAACATGTCATTAGCGTGCAAGTAGATCTGTGGCAGCCAAGCCACAAGTTCACTACGGCAACGACAGGGAACCAGAGGCAGAGAAGGAGGAGTTCAACAAGAGGCAAGAGAGAAGAAGCCAAGTCTGCAGCACTGACCTCATTTACAGCGATGGTAATTGGCAAGAGCAATTAACAGCCATTTCTGTAGGCCAATCAAATGACAAAGGGTAGTATCTTCCATTCAGATTTTATATGGCTCTTCTTTAACACTGCTGTTTGTTTCCTTGGAGACGGTCAGAATTAAGCAATTCAAAGCATGTCCTTTATTACCTTATTCTAACACGTTGTTGAACAACCTGAATGGTAGCTCCAAGTTCCTCGTATTCTTCAAGTCTATTGTCCCTAGGAGACGCATTACAGGATCCGGATATACTGGCGAATCTCTTTACAGGGATCATATTTTCTGTGGGCAAGGATAATGCTTTGGACCTTGGCAGTTTGCTGCAAATTGAGGCGTGTAATAAATTGTCTCCTTAAGCAACTCTTGCCCTATGAATGGTGCACTGTGATCTTCCCAGACTATAACTCTTGTCTGAGTATCACTGGTTCACCACTTATTATAGTGGAAGGTCTGGAGACCAGGTATGTCCTACTTCCTGAGGTCGACTATATGAGTCCGTTAATATGTGGGATTATAAAACTCAGATTTCGCTCTCCATGCCAAATCCTCTGAGGCTTTGTCATTTTAAGGTTACTGTGTTTGTTTTCCAAAAATCTATTTGATTTGCAAGATTAAGATATGAAAGTTTTTTAGTGTTATTTGCATTGCCTGAGGCTTGTCCTCCACACAGATATATGAGGCGAACATCAGTTCTTTTTCACATTTTTAAAAAATATATTCTTCCATCATTTTGTATGTCACAGCAGCAGACACTTTCACAGCCGAACTGGGTCACCTAAAATTCTGAGTCTCCTTGGTACCACATCTATTTGATGAGCATCCGCACTGAGTCGGGCTTTACTTTCTGTCCAAATTAGGCAGGTTGTCTTAAGGTTTTGCTGCTCTAACTTACCCTGTACAAGGCCTGTGTCCCTTTTATCCATTTACCGTCATCCTAATAGTCAGTTCATTATGAATCGGCTTGTAGCATTTAGTAACTTGGCTTAAAACTAAAGCGCTGTCAGTCAACCTCCCAGAAAGGAAAATGCCGATGTTCCTTCAAACAGGTTAACCTTACTTACTTCTGTTTAAAAAAAAGCTGTGTAATTGGGTCTGTTGAAAGGCACCAATGGGGTGTCTGTGTCCAGGGTTGAGCGACGTGACTTATTTTACATTATCATTGATTTGACACAGGTCACTGATTGGGTCTGGTAGTTGACCCCACCCCTATCCGCTCCACAGTAGGCTAATTCTATGCTTCTTAAATGTGTCAGTAGTAATCACCAGAAGATCTAGCACAGAGGTAGTCTACGGGTGTCATGCGAGTCCAGGCAGTGCACAGCGCCTCCCTCAGGCATTGAGCTGTCGTGCTTCTTGATGAGGCGCTTTATCTCAAATTTACATTTTTTTTTTTTACATTTTCCGGGTCATGAATCTCTGGAATGAGTGCCTGGCTTTCAGGCAGCGGTGGGCCGGTCAGTTTGCATTCTGCCAAAAATGGTGCCAGAACAATCTTCCAGCTCTTTCCAAGTGGGTCAGAGCTAGGAGCACATGCTGTACTGCAAAGTCCTAGCTTAATCATTTATGGTGTTATGTAATGAGGGGCTCCTATGGGTCTAAAACAGATAGATCCCTCTGGCTTGCCGGCCGTGTGCTGAACACCACCCTGCCGCCTCTTTGCCACATTGCGGGGAATGTTCTCCTTCTCCTCACATCCAGCCCTGCTGCAACTTTTTTCACCGCCTGATTGTCTGTGTGACGAGCCCTGAGCCATTCCCCACGAGTGAGGCATTCATAAAGGCTTCGGTATGGATTTTCAAACCTACTTACATTTTCTCATTACTCAAGACAGGCTTGCCGCAAAGTGCTGCGACTGATCCTCAAATGGCTGGGACGTTGGGAGATTGAAATCAGGATTGTGTGCCTGGTGTCCGCAACCCCCAGCCCCCCTACCACCACTCCAGCACCCCCCCTCCCTTTTCTGGCACCTTATATTGTATCTTGGGTATTTGTTTCCCGGCTAGTGACACAGTATGCCCCAGACGAGGCCTTCGCGTTAAGGCGACATCGCCAAGATGGATTAACTCAAGCGTTAAATTGTCTTTTTGAAGAAAATGAATAAATAAAGTTGAGGAACTAATTTCTGTGCTGCAGATCTCCTGTTCGAGCTCTTACATAATGCTGCATGAATAAGTTGGAACGTCCTGGTATAACCCAGGAATACGCCAGTCTGGAAGTGTGTATTTAACACGTTTTACAGATTTATTCCGTAGATTGGACTGCTATAAAAAATAATAAAAATGGCTAAACAGAGACTGGCTAAAAAGATGGAGAAAGCTTATGGAGAAGCAGAAAGGCAAGGCCAGATGAAGCACGCACTCTGCATGTGACACGTTAGATTAACCAGCCCCACTGGCATTATGCTGTGCAGATAAAGATTTTTTTTGTCACAGCGAGAGCACAAGCCATGAGTGAAAGTTTAGCAGGATGTCAGGACCATCCACAGTGGGGAATATGAGGCACTGGGCCGTGTCGCTGCAGACAGCAGGGAAATCAGCGGCTGAATTCTGTCAGGGAACACGTCCCGGAGATGTGTCCCTGTCGCGTGGTCTGACCTGGGACATGTGATCTGTCTGCTGGGTGATAAAGGAGATCTGGAGTCCTGTGGTCAGGGAAACAGTCATCTTGCTGGATGGGTCAGCACTGGGGAGGGTTTGGCCTGCGATGCCTATCGGGGAGGGGTTATCCACCTCCAGGGATCCTGCCAGTGGCCTCCGTGCATGCGAACTGTGCACCTTCTCCCAGTATCGCGCAGATATCCTCCAGGTACTTTCTCTCCTCCTGCAGTCCAAACACATGCTAATTGGCAACTCTAAATTGCTGTACCATTCAGGCCATACACCAGCCCTGTGCTGCCTGGGGTAAAAACTAGCCAATTCCTGTGACACTGACTAGAATAAGCAAATAAAGAATAGAAGGAAGAACAATGCACCCAGTTTCTGTAACCACATGTCCTATTTATGGTCACAGGGGGATTGGGAGACAATCCCAGAGGCTACAGGCACAAGGCTGCGAACAACCCAGGATGGGGCACCAACCCATCACAGGGCACACTCACACACCAGTCACACCTACTGTATGGACAATTTTGGTAACTCTAGTTCACAGTGACATGTTTTTGGACTGTTTGGAGAAACCAGAGTAGCCAAAGGAAACCCCACAATGACACGTGGAGAACATGCAAACTCCACACATGGACCCACAGCAGAAACACAAACCCTGGTCCCAGACATGTGACGCAACAGTGCTACCCACTGCACCAAATGCTGTCCCTGAATGCACAATAATACTAATCCTTTTTGTTTTATCACACCGGTATAATTATTAATATCTGGTTATATGTGTTACTGCTGCTAGTTAAAAACAGACCTCGGAGTAACATCTACAATCATAGAGCCCACAGCCAAATATCAGTGTATTATAGCATTTTGCCCCATGGTCCAATCAAACGAATAGCCCTAAAATCACATTGCTAAAGAAAAAACACACAGACGCACATTCAAGAAGGGAATACAGAATGAAGCTGTCAGCCGTGGTAAGGCAGCCCCAGAAATTTCTTCCACATCACCTGCGGGGGCAGCAGAGGGTCGGCTCAGTGCATCAGCATGCCGTTTCTAAGACAATGTGTGAACTTTTGGCAAAAACAGTGGAATTCAAGCTTTGGAACTCACTCATCGCAAATGAATGTTACACCCCTCCATGGAGAGCTATGTGCACGAAGCTCTTGCATCTGTCTTCACTGTGGCAGTCACACCGAAGACTCATTCACCCCTAAACATGTATATGCAGCGTTCATGTAATCGCAGATGATGTGTACTGGAGCATGGTGTGCCAAGGCAGTAGTTACGGATCTCTCTTGTCAAGCCACAACAGCCAATTGTGGGGTAATGCTGTAATAAACTTAGCATATGCTAATCAGATTCATTTTGGGCAATTTTTTTCTCCATGTACCTTCGGGGGTGGGGGTGTTGGGTAATAATTTGTGTAGTTCCTTCCCCCTTTTTCCGCAGCACTTTCCAACTGTAATTAGGCCCAGGCTGTAAACATGGTTCACGGATCATTAAACATTTCCTTGCGTAGGCAGCTCTTTACTTCACATAATGACAGCTTGATCAAATCCTCAAGAAAATGCACACTTGCTATTTAAATGTCCACCTTAACAAATGTAATTGAGATTGTCAATTAGGTAGAACAACAATAGCTGGAGATCCAGCTTAACCTTGTCTTGCACATTTTATTATTATTATTTGCTTGTTTTTGTTATAGAAAGTATATAAATGGATTAAATGTTAAAAAACAATCGGACTACAATAACCGATACCTGTGTTAGGCTTTGGTCACAGCTTGGGCCAAGGGTCTGTTTCAGGTTTGCAAAAGCAGGCAGCTGAACAAAATGCCTGAGCCTGTTATTGACAAATTCTTCTGAGATTTCAAAACGTAGACTTCGAAATGGGGGCCACAGGAAGGTGGGTGGAACTTTCTGCACACTCACAGAATCTCTGTCACAGGATTTCCTGAAAGGTGAATCTATACTCTTCAGTCTGCATATGATCGTCATTTCTGATTATTTGCTTTGATTTCAGCTCCAATTTTCATGGTCCTGGAGCCCAGAGGCAAACCAATGACAAAGGGTGTAACATGAGAGGATCAAGGCTGATTGGATACCAGACATGCTGCCGCATTTTGAATTATCTGCAGCATAAGCTTGTGAACCTGAAAGACGAGAGATGCAGTAGTCTAGTCACGCGGTAACAAGCATTTGGACTAGAAGCTGAGCTGAATACTCAGACAAATAAGACCAGTTCTTGCTGATTTTATAGAGGGTATAATCTACTAGGCTATGAGAGAGCTGTTATATGCTCAGCAAGGGAGAGCATCTCATCTATCATTACTCCTTGGTACCTGGCAGACCTTTATGGAGACAATGTTGATGTTTCACTCTGAACAGTCATGCTATGGTGGGAAGTATGGCTGGAAGGGAAGACCAAGAATCTCTGTCCTGGAGAGATTTAGGGAGATTTAGCCATAATTATCATGGAATTTAAGAAAATATAGTGTTTGCTATTTTGTGCACTTAGTAGAACAAAATCAGTGACAACCTTATTTTTCTCTCTTTGCATGTTTTGTCAAATATTGGCACTTCTCCGACACAATAATGCCTCAAAGCTGTGAAGGGGGAAATTGTGCCCCAAGCCAAGACTTCCCTCAAATTACAAGGTCCAGACTCTATGCTCAGTATAGTCATGAGCACAGTCATGGGAGTTTGACTTTCCCAAGAATGTTCTGAGGGTAGAAGGAACAATGATTGGTTCAGAGAGATAACCAATCAGATTGCGGATATCTTTGTCCCACCTCCTCTAGATGCTTGGACACACCTCCTCTGCAATCTGATTGGTTATCCCTCTAAACATATCATTGTTCCTTCTGCCCTCAGTACATTATTGTGTGAGTAAAACTCCCACTAGCTAACGGCACCTCTAAGAGCGGGAATGCCAGGTCTGCACGTTTTCAGTCCCCATCGGTTCATGAATTCCTCATTCTAAAGCACTGATGAGCAGCAAACCCTGCGCTGCATGTCGGGAGCTGCTCGCTGATGATGTCAGAGGATGATTACTACCC
Organism: Stomatorhinus walkeri; assembly: GCA_026784285.1. Classification (NCBI taxonomy): domain Eukaryota; kingdom Metazoa; phylum Chordata; class Actinopteri; order Osteoglossiformes; family Mormyridae; genus Stomatorhinus; species Stomatorhinus walkeri. The sequence continues at coordinate 12,044,779 of JAODUD010000039.1, read as the reverse complement.
AAAAACAAGACAAATACTAAGGGCTTTTGGGTATAAGAATATGAGCTATGTAAATGCAGTATGACATCATTCTTACAGTTACATTTCATATAGGAAAGGGTTTGACTAATAATATGAATACATTTTTTTTGCTTTTTTTATTAGTTGGTTTTGTGAAAGAACTGTTTTTAAAGTTTTCTTAATAACTACTGATTTAATAGACCACTGACCTCTAACTTCTCAACCCAGACCAACTAATAAACTTTGCACCTTAATAGACTGGTTTCTTAACCAGTCTGCCACCTGCTGCCACCTTCCTTCTCTGAATGTGAATGTAGCGGCAGTGTTTTTATTTGGTGTAATTGAAATGACCCCAATTAAAGCCCCCCCCCACCTCCCCCCCGAGCTGCATCTAACATCATTCCATTAAAACATCAGGAAGAATAGAGCATTCAGTTAGGTATAATTAAAAACTGGAGCCTCAAATATTTTTCTGTGTTTTCACCACAGTCGCTCCACACTCGAATATGCTGGGAGAATAAAATATTAACAGAATTCTATCTGGGATAAAAACATAGCTCTAAGAAAGCAGAGGGTAACGGAACAGGAAGTGAGTAATGAAAAAAGGAAAGCAGCTTGTGTTCACCGCTCTCCTCTGTCTCCGCTGCAACTTCAGACAAGTGTTCTAATCATTAACGAGTATGAATGCTTACCGAGGGCAAGGGCAAAGGCAGCCTGCTGTCTGAGGCAGGATTACAGCAGGGCTATCAATAACCGTTAGAGCAAAGGTAACAGCAGTGGCGATGAGACCCAGCCTCCGAGTCACTTTCAGAAAGTTGCCACACACACACACACACACACACTCATTTCATATATTCTTGTTATCATGGGTTTCCATTCATTTCTATG
>JAODUD010000039.1:12011010-12026676 GCA_026784285.1 Stomatorhinus walkeri | reverse complement strand
GTGTGTGCCCTTTGATGGACTGGCATCCAAGGATAAACCCCCCCCCCCCCCCACTGAACATAAGCAGTTAGAAGATGGATCGATGTAATATAGGCTTTAAAAATGATTGTGGTGCTACTATTATGTAAACAATAGTCTTAGGGATTGACTTTAATAAAAGCTGCTTTGCTTTATGTTTTACAAAAATTGCTAAATTCCGAGCCCAGCAGGAAGGATGGATTTCGTTGTACATGCAGGGCATTAACACACAGTGGCCAGGCCTATAAGCAGCCTCTCTGCCTGACTCGAGCGCCGCACTGCTGCCTGTCATTCTCCCAACTAGCAGAAACAAGTACCAGCTTGAAAAAAGCATTAATGTCAGCGTTCCTTAATCATGATTAATGTCAATGACTGATGTCATCACGACGACACGCTGGTTCTGCTCTTTCTGGGCATAAAGCACACATTTACATAACTTGTGATGGAATTAACGGTAACACTGGCGAAATGCATAAACCAAGGATTTGTGAGTTCAGGGAGCTTTTAAAACAGGAAATAACAGCCATGCCATAGGGGAAATCAGAAGGCATATTAAGGAACAGTGCTACTGACGCCTCTGTCAGAACGTTAAGCGGAGGACATATGCATGTTTATTCAATAGCTAGCATAAGCTTGTGCAAATGGCGTATCTGCAATAGGCCACACATACAATAGAGCATAAATTAACTGCAAAGGTCCATCCATCCATCTATTTTCCAGCTGCTAATCCTGATTAGGGCTGTGGGACAGCCTAGCGCCTTTCCCAAAGGTTTGTCTAAATGACCCCGATCATGTGATATTTTACACTTTTATGAGATTGCCTACAGTGGCATGATGACACTGTAGGTAGTACAGTTAACCCACACCTAACCCCTCCCATTTTAACTCTGAGAAAACATGATCCACCCCCCCCCCCTCCATGGGGAGTTTGCGTGTTCAGCACGTCACTCAGAATTCTTCCCACGGTCCAAAGCTGTGTGATTAGGCTACCCGTTGTCTTGAAATTTCCCTTACCGTACAACTGTATGAATGTTCCCTGTGATGGACTGGCATACCAGCCAAAATCTACCCTGGAATATGCTTAGACCCCCCTGCAATCCTAACCAGAATAAACATTTGTAAGACAGATGGATGTTAATATTTTCTAAGGCAGAGCTTTGAAGAACTGCATGGTATTCATTCATAGAAAGAATTTATTCATTTATTTGTTGAACTAAGCAGTTGCCAGAATGACAAAAATGAGATTTTATAAACATCATCCAATTTATAATGTATTTGTAATGTACTTACATCCATTCTATAATATAAAGTGTTTTATAATTCCATAATTGTACTCCTTTTGCCAAAGATTAATTTGCCGATTCCCTTCATTGCCGGTCTATAATTGCTTTTAGGTTAATTGTTAAGGTTTACTAAGAGATCCTTGGGAAATGATAAATCATTTGCAAGCGTAATAATGAGTTTCCAATGGGATGATGTAATAATGAGTTTCCAGTGGAATGATGTAATGAGTTTCCAATGGAATGATGTAATGATGAGTTTCTCCATGGGGAAGGTCTAAGCTCACACAAGCTCACACTTGGCAGTGTTTAATTTGGTTTCTCAAGGGAAGAGGCGTATTAATTTCTGATTAAAAGTCCTTGCTGAAAATCATTATATTTAATCGAAATCCAACCCCTGGTCTGTACTTATAAAAGTGTGTAGTGTGGGGGGGAGCTGGGGAGGAGATTTCAGCGTGTGTCAGTATGACATATGGCCTTGGAAGGAGGCTCGAATAACGCTGGAAATGAGGCTTCTGGGAATGACTCACACCACTTATAGGTGCCGGGGAGCGAATAGATGCGGGGGGGGGCACAAACTAACGAGGGAGACAGGATGGAAGTGCTGTGTGAGGCGCAGGAATGCCCAGAAGGGGCTGTGCAGGTTGGGGGAGTGATGCAAATGGACACAACCAGATTCAGCGAAGGGAAAGGCCTCACCCGTCGTGCCGAGCGACTGCCCCGTTGAGCGTCACCAGGCATTCCCCAGAAACGGCAAGCAAAACAAAACAAGCACCTGCGCCTCTTCATCTGCCAGGTGCACTTTTTGGCTGGCTTTTCGATCGCTAACCTTTCCGACAGCCGCGTGGGCTACCCCAGAGACCGCGTGGGCGCGGCATGAGGGGGGCTACGTCGATGTCACGACCACAGCCTACATGGGCACCGGCACAGAGGCCTGGCCGTAAGAGAACGGGGAAAAAGGTTAGCGGCTCCGCCAGCCATCGATCAACCAACGCTCTCGTTTGTACCTTATTTGTGAAAGTGATGTCCCGCGTGGCGATTCGTTCTTTTTAATTGTGCCTGGCAAGCGCTTCCGCGGGAGGTGATGCAGGGTCCTCCCGCATTACACTGCTCCCGTGCCTGGCCTCCTCCGTCTACCCACCTCACGCTGCCCCATGCCCTCACAGTGATGTCACAACGCACATCTCCATTTTCCATTCATCGATCTCAGCTTGTTTTTCTTCTCTTCCCTTGTTTATCCAATAGACCTTCTTATCCGAAACTTAATACATATAAACTTAAATCATCAGACTGTTCTTCTTCAGGGTAAGCCTCCTGGGGTTAACAGGAAGCTCTTTTACTAGAAACGAATGGAAATCCATAAATAAGAATCATTCGGCACCCCCGAGCCCCACTCATTATATAGCTCCGGAATTGTGTCTGGAGGACAGAGTAATTCCAATTTTGCACTGCATGTTTCAGCAAGAGAAAGGGGCCAAATCAGACTTCAAGACCACACTAACTGTACGTATAAAAGTAGGACTGACATCTCCTGACTGATTCAATCATCCCTATAAGCTTTAAATGCCTCAAATTTAATAACTAACTAGACTGGCAATCCCCACAATCATAGCTCTGCTTTTCCATATAGATCTACTTTGCAACATTAACTCTCCCTTAAGCTTAACGTAAAAACCATCTAAAAACCCAAACAAAAAAAAATATATCTATAATCGCAGGTAGTTTTCAGTATAGTATATGTTTTATAGCCATCGTGCTGCTGAGTATGCTAATGTTGCAAATGAATTCTGCACTAAACTTGAGGCTTTGTTCCCTATCTTGCACAGGAGTTGGAATCAGATTATATATGATTTCCACAAATTGGGGTGTTTTTTCTATTTAAACAACACAGCCAGAGGTTTTGCGTGAAAGCTTACCCAGGCTACGAAAATGAGTGGCAGCATTAAACATTATATAACAAAAAAGCACAATGCTCTGTTGACAAAGGAACTCAAATAAAAGCGCTCCCCTGCATGCCCCAGGCCTCCTGAGCTCAGACCTGCAGTGTTTCTCTTTAATTAGGTGCCCTCATTCAAGGCAGTGACCCTCATTATGTTCAACTTTTTTCCCACAAACAACTTAAGGAGACATTTGAGATTTTCGCTGTGGGAAACAGTAACCCAGGTCTTACAAATTGAAGCAAAACTCAGAGCTCAGCCTCAAATGAATAGCCTGTCTTCACATTTTCTTTCTGCAACATCCTCACCTACGGCGATCACTCTTCTTAGTATCCTTCAGTGACTCTGTAAGTGGGCAGACCTAGGTCATAACAGGACGGCCGCATTAATGGAATCTCACTATCAGTCACCCTGGGCCATTACTGGGTGAAGCAGCGTTTGGCGATGTATTCCGAGTCGGAATGATGAAAGCGAAATTCTGATAGTGAAAATATCATAATCAAAAATAATCATGAAGATCATGTAAGAAAATGCACATAATGCCCAACAAACAGGCAAAACTGTCACAGTGCATTATATCAAGGGTACAAAAAACAGCAATGTAATATTCCCTATGGCTTATTCTGGGGTATCATATAGGTATATTGATTGCTTACATCTTTAGTGGTAATTATACCTACTGTTCGTCAATTAGTAAATGTTCACGGTAAATGTCTGTGTATGTTTGAAAAAATTCTGGTTTTAGAAAGCAGTAATGCTTGTCTTTGAATTCAATAATATGGAAGCTTTCTTGTACATTTACGCTTGTTCTTTCTACAAGTAAAAAGAAATTAAGAACTGCAAAAGCATCTCATTATGCAGATGAGGAATCCCAGAGAGCCAGACTTTGCCTTGTTAAGCTCGTAATTGCTTTTATTTTTATTTTTTCCCCGTCCCTGAGTAACATACTTCCAATTTTTAAACCCCCAAGTTTAATAGAGTGTTCCTCTTTTCCCAGTTTAATTCATTTGGTGAACAGCAGTGCAGAGCATTCCAAACTTTTCTTAACAGGGGGCAATAAAATAATGAACTAACGATGCCATGGTGTAATTCTTGGAGCGCAGTGAACATTTCATACACTGGTTAAGGAATTAATTTACCCCCATGCAAACAGTAAGACACACGCTTCCGTTTCGTTTTGTTCTGTTTCCACACAAATCTGGAGAGATGCATCGGGCTGTGATGTCCGACCTCTCCGGGTCTGATAATGCGTGAGCACAGCGTGTTTTAGCACGCTGCCTGCGCGGAGCGGAGACAAAGCCACATGCTTCTCAGTTGGGGTACAGCTCCTCGCGTTTCACGCAAGGCAAATTGCGGCAAAATGCCATGCGAGACGTCAATGGTGCGCTACGGGATGTCGATGATATATTGATGCAACTAACAGAAGCGATTGAGCGTATAGCGACATTATTGCTGGAAATTAGGAGCTCAAAGGACGCACCGATAGTTCTAAAATACCAGGTGTGTCAACTGGGAGCAATGTATGTGCTGTCTCTAGCATCGATGGTGCTGCATTTTACGTGATAACACAGTATAGAGCAAAGCATTTTTTGTTTGTTTGTAGAAGTTTCACAAACTTAAATAGCTATGTCCTGGCAGAAGCCTGACACATGACAACGGTTTTAATTTGTTTTATATGCATTTAAATAGTAGCCTAATAAAATATTGGTAGCCTACTGCTTCCAACACATTTTCAGCAATGACTATTCACAGCCTGTGATGGGTTGGTGCCCCATCCTGGGTTGTTCTCTGCTTTGTGCCCACAGCCTCCAGGATGTCCTTGAATAGGACAAGGGGTTACAGCAAATGGATGGATGTACGGACTATTATCAGTCTGTGATTTTTGACTGCCTGGCAAATTTAGTTTCCTCCATTTTTCTCTCAACACTCGTGTTCCTCCAGTCTTGGTCTGAAAGCCACTGATTTTATTGTGGGCAGTTGTGAGGCCATGAAGGAGTGAAAGGCTGCCTGGATTCAGCCCATCTGCAATCCCTATTGGCATGCCAACTCTCCACATGCAAAGGTAGGTGAAATACGGAGGCGAATTTGAAGTGGTATCAGCCACTTATGTATTGCATGGATGGGTTATATGTATGCAAACCCCATCCTCTCCTCTGCTTGCTCAGATTGCTCTCCATATGCACTGTATTTATACAAAAGGACTCCGTATGTCTTGAATTTTAAAATGTGGCTGCAATTCATATTGTACATCCCTTGGGAGGTTTGTGTTTCTGTGCTACAAACACAAAAACAGTACTCGTGAAGTATTTGTGAAGTACCGCGCATTGAAACGCCGATTCTGGACCCATCGTCTAAATACTGTAAATACTCTTGCACTTTACGTCATTTGTTCAACTGCCCTGTGTGTCTTTAATTGCCCATCGGGGACAAATAAAGTTTTTAAAATTGAATTGAAGCAGCACATGCAAATCGACAGGTGTGTGTAAGACCACTGAAGATGATCAGTCTCCCAGTTACTGGGTGATAAGACAAACTACCTCACATAGTATAAGATACTATAATACTACAGGTTTTCTGGTACCGAGACTTGTTTGAAGTTCCAGGAATGAAGGGCACATTGAGAAACCAAGTTGTTTTACAGAGGGTAGCACTTTCTGACATTTTACACTGGCATGCTTCATTTTTATGATTCATACACAACACCATAATCAGATATGATATGTAGTCAAAGTATTCCTCAAGTGTCCCGTTGTTTTATCTCTATAAATCCTCCAAAGACACCATAAAAATCAGTTCTGTTCCTGTTATTTATTTGCTTACTTATTTATTTATTTCCTCAGTTTATTGCTGTTAACCATAATTTACGAAGAGATTGAAAGATAATGAAAATGAGACTTCTGAAAATAAATGCCGCTATTGCTGTTTCTTAATCAATGTCAGCATTGCCCTGATAAATGGAATTCCCCACAAAAAGAAAACAAATGTTTAGCGTGATATCTATCATATAATTATATCTAGCCCTTGTCATTAAGTATGATATCTGAAATTGCTTAGTCAAAATCAATCGCCGGCTGGAGAAGCTTAATCGTAACTGACGTGAACTTATCGCATCTCCCCATGTATGACGTGATCAATTAATTCTGCGTCTGGGCATCTTAAATCACTCTCAGAATTACTAGCTGTAATCCTCTAAAGACACTGGGATTCTAGGTGATTGACTGAACAACTGAAGGGCATAAAATGGTCATTTTAAAAATGATTCGCTGCGGGACATTGCCAGAAGAAAGCCATGACTGTAACTCTTAGCTTTCAGCCTGACGCTGACATAACAGTGAACGTATTCCTCATTTCTTCTTTGGCGTTCCTAGTTGACAGACTCCTTCCTTAATCTCAGCCTGCTATGTACCTAAAATAAACCGACTACAAACAAATCTACCAGGCTTTACATACTGGGATTAATGGTGCTATATATTTTTGGATAAAGTCTTACCAAAGTGTCATAATAATATACCGCAGTAATAATGCGATGCCCATTATCTGTTATTAATGAGAGCTAACGTTGAGTCCAGCTGTCACCATTTATCATTTTCTTATAGGCTAATACGCTGAGCAAAGTTTTGTTGTTGACACACTGACTTTTATTAACAACAATGGTTTTTATTTTGTATTAGAAGAGTGGGGGATTTAAAATTAAAATGGGCAATTCCACTTGGATCCAGGCTATATTAATACTGTAAGCGCCTTTATCTTAAGCCCAGGCTAACACCAGCCCTAGGTTCTGCTCTTTGGTATCTTCTCATACAATAAAATGTTTCATTTCAAGTATTGTACAGGTATCGCACAGGTATTCCTGCTTACTGCAATGGTTATTTTTGGCTATCTTCCTCTCCTTTGAAACACGCATATATACACACACAGTGAAGGTTGGGCTACCACAGAAAGGTCAGCCATTCTCAAATTCCCAATTTGGAAATTATTCCACGGTAGTAGTGGAATTTTCCCACAATCCTCAGGCAATCTACTTAATGTGATTTAGGAATCTCATCTAAATATCTATGTTCACAATTTTTAATAAAGCGAACGCTTGGAATAGTGTAGGTACAACTGGAGTATAACATGCATACAGACACTGAAGTATAACTGACATATAATTTTAAGGTACAGTCACCTCTGTGACTGAGACACAGATGGCAGCCATTATTTATGGCCCAGTGTCTGCTTTCCTGAGATAATCCCGCACGTATCACCCCGCCAGATCCTGCGTGGCCCCATACTGCCCTTTGTGACCGCTGTCACTGCAACAGCCAGTGAGGACTCACTTTGCTGTGTGTAGATTATGACATCACAGGGACTCATGGAATCAAAAGCATCACTGGAATTTGTACGAATATAATGAAATACTTGCTTGAGAATCTCCCATCAGACTTAAGTAATGTTTTGCTCTCCAACACTACTTGTCTTATTCTGGCTAGAGGGGGGGGCTGAAGCCTATGGATGCAAGGCAGGCTCCAGCAGCATTCACACACCATTCACACCGACGGGCAATCCGCTAACTACAAATAGCCTCAGTGTATTTTTGGGCTGTGAGGGGAAATTTGAGTTCCTGAAGGAAACCCCATGAGGGAGATCATGCAAACCCCACACCTGGAGCCACGGCAGAGACTTCAACTCTGGTCCCAGAGGCGTCAGGAAGCAGCATTAGCCACTTCACCACCCTGCCCTCTCCAGTGTGTCACTGTCGTCCTTATTTCTTGTTGTTTATCACTAGCATAAATAGCAGATAACAGAATACTGGAGACTAATGATATACAATGTAGTGCAAGGGGATGCAATTTACAATAACATGCAATTTATGACATAGAAGAGGAACAGCATGGTGCTGAGGTTAAAGTGTCAGTGGATAATAAATGGCAGTGGTGATTGGGATTACACTGCCAGTTACCAGTGTGTATTTAACATTCATATTACTGCTGAGAGGAAGTAGGAAGCTGTTCCCGAGTCTTAAGGTACAGTTCCCGATGGACCTGGAGCATCTTGTGGGACGGGGGGAGGTGGGGGGGTCCATGTCCCAGTCCTCGGTGATCCCCATTGCAACGCTGGGTCCCACTCTGCCACCACAGCCATTCACCTAACAGTCAGTGACCCCAGTCCCGTCAGCTCAGAGTCTTAGGAGTCGCACCCGGCCATGCTGGAGTGTGCCATTTGAAGGCTGTCCTTTTGCTTGAGATTGTGTATCATGCTCAGGATCTCAGTAATAAAGTTTTATTTTCTTTAACTGTCTTGTTTTGGTGATAAATATGCTGCAACAAATAAAGTGTTACAGGTCTATGAGTCTATTTACAATAAACACAGGTTTTCAAGTTCAAGCCCAAGACAGGAGTAATAACTTTGGGGGGGGGGGGGGAACTACCTGTCGCATTCTTTAATGAACCGGAGTGAAAGGAAGAATTAGTGTTTGTTCACTCCTGTAACTCTCGTGCGGAGATAAAGGGGGCTTCCTCACGCTGGAGATGTTTTTATGATCCTCGCTGCCGTTAGCCTGCTCCGTGTTAGTAACGGTAGGAAACGGCACTGCAGGGGAGGGCGCTGGGAGGGATCAGAGGCGAACTGTAAGCACGCCTGCTACATTAGGGAAGCCAGCAGAGACATCTGATTGGCGGGGCTGCGGAATCCGGAACCCGGTGTACCTTAATGCAGCGTTAATGGCGATGATAAGAAACGAAGCGATATGGCTGTGCGTTAAGTGGCGGCTGCAGCCTCGGGGCCTTTGTGATGCGCAAACCAGCGCAGTTAGCTTTGATGATCACGCATCTCCCTGCTCTGCTTCTGCAAATCTCGGCCCTTCATCTTCCAAGTGTAATTGAAAGGGAACAAAACCGTTTAAACCACCGCCGCATCCAGAGTAATTTTATCACATTAGAAAAGCTCTGATAAGACTTTGAAGTGGTTCATGTGTTGTGTGTGTATGTGTGTGTCGGGGGGGGGCTGAATTCAGGAAGAATACACAGATCTTCTGATTACCCTTCTAAATGTATTTTCTGTATCCACAGGCAATCACCAGGAAGATTTCAGTTATTACCTTGCAATTTTTATTTATGACCAGTGCCGCAAGCAAATGACAGAATAAAGATGTGACTGTTGTGAACCAGGGCGATTTTCATATTTTATTGATGCCGAATTATAGCGGAACAACCGTCGTTCATGAAATATTACTTAGAGTGAAGGACCTTAAAGTTGCATGAAAAAATCAAATAAAGGAATACTGACAACTTGTTTAAAATTTAATATCGTTAGCTGAGAAAGGCAATATGTATGTCGCAGTCATTTATTTTTCTTTTTTTTTTTGGTTTGCTGGCAGTTTAGATGGTACAGTCGCACTATTTCTGGATTATAAATATGATCTATGTCTATTGTGCTAATAAGTTCAGCGTAACTTCTCAGGCTATGGAAGGTTTACCACTGCTCTGTAAACAGCATGGGTTATTTCAGGAAGCACACAGCGTAGTGGTTAAGGATTTCCTCTGGAAAGTTTTCAGTCCTGAGAAGGACACTGCAGTTGTGATCCTGAAAAGGACACTACGTGTTAAACACTATATTAAATTAAAAGCAAAAACAAGGCCGTAAAAGATGCAGCAGTGAAGAACTGCACTGAGATGATGCTATGTCTGAAAGTGCAGAATTATTAACCAAATTTCACTTTTTTACCATTACTGCATGAAACAGATCTTTGATCTTTCCCTAAAAATGTCTACACTGCTCAAATGCAAGTTGCATTTCATAGCTGTAGTGCAAGGGAAATCAAAGCAGAGATATGGCCAGGTAACGGAATTATTCGTAGTTTGGGAGATGATGGAATATTCTGGTATTGTGAAGAAGCAGCCGTGTGCTGGCGGTGGGGTCGGGGTGGGGGGGTGGTTGGGGGGTAGTAGAGCACCTGTCCTTTTGCTGGAACTATTTAATGTGACCTTATGTGTGAGCTTTAATGGTACTGGGCAGTGGCGGGACTAGAAAATTTTACATAGAGTGGCAAAGGGCAGGCAAGAGAGTCTGGCGGGGCGGCTTGGAGGGCAGTGTGAGGGAATTCTCTTATAGAAATGCAAATGTTCCACAAATACATTTTTACTTATACTTATTTTGACATAATGTTACATAATCTCTCATTGCTTTGCACACATTTCCAAATATTTTACTACATACATAAGTAAAAAAAAAAAAAACATAATACATTTATGCATTGCTGATGACATTTTAGTGTGAATTGCAGTCATTTATAATCAGATAAAATATTGCAATTGTTAGTGTCCTAATACCTTGTCTGCCATTAGACGGGTCTATATGAATCAGATAAATAGACAGTTAAATCACTTTTAAATTCAATGTGTGTACAGCTGGTAAGTAATTGCACATAAAGGCATGGTCACCAAGAACAGATTTAATTTGATGGCCGCATAAGTACTACTTCCATTGTGCATTGATCTACTGGATGGATAAAAGGCATCTTTTATGTCTGACAGCACTCATTGTTCATTGCACATCGTAATTTATTTCCTGCCTGGTTCGGAGAAGACCTGTTTAAGTAGGTAAACTTCAAAGGAGCATCATGCTTTTTTGGGGCATTGATCATGAGAACCAAGGGGGCACAGATTTTGAAATGCATTAAATGTATATTTTTCACTTTATTGACACCTGGCTTCAGACGGCTCAGAAATGTAAATGAGCAGCGTGACGAATGGGGACATTAGGGTGACAAAGAAAGGCCATCGCAAGAAGCGACGGAGCCGTGCTGACCCGGGGACAGCTTGGCGGCTGGGAGCGAGCAGCCTTCCGTAAAGGGAACTTTAACAGCGGGCCGGACTTATGTGTGGCAGGCTGAAATTGCGGAATGGTAGTGCTGTGTTGTGCTCTTGGGAAATGTACTTAATCCAAAAATTGCTTCAGTAAATATTCACCTAACTGAACACAGGAGAGAAGTGAAAGGCTTTAAGCAATAAGTCACTAAAAGTATCCACTAAGAAAATCGATATTGTAATAAATAAAGCATAAAAATATAAGCTGGGGCACCGTGGGCAACATCAGTCTGCTTATGTAACTTCTACTCATTTCCTGGCATGTGGGCATTAAACCCCTAGCGGTTCATTTCTCACATAATCACCCTGCTTCCTCCTGCTTCCTCTCTGTAATATATGTGAACAGGGACCTTCCAGCGAAACAAATGTGTCTCAACCTTTCTGAGATGCTTCCTTGCAGTTACCTGTGTTAACTGGACTTTAAGGTGGGAGTCACCGTTTGTCACGTCCCGTAAAATGCTTGTCTTGACTGTTTTGCTGCCTTTGCACCTTCGTTGTGCAGAATTCTCATTGTCTGTAATGGACACATGTGCTCAGGGCTGAATCAGGAAGACACATCATTATGGTCAAGCATGTTCCGCTTTCCTGTAGGAAAGCGAACTCCGGATCGAATGTCAAATCAGCACCATCAGCCCCCCCAGGCCGATAATCGGTTAACTGTTCCGGCCTCCGTCCCCTGCTGTGCCAGTCCACCATCCATCACAGCACAGGAAACCCCATTTTCCCATTAGTGAATGGGAGCGACCTACCCCCTCCCCTCCGGCACAAAGCCCGCCATTACCAATAACTGCCCCACACCGACGTCACAGGGGCCAGAAAGCTACATCGCCAGCCTGCAGCATATATCCAAAGGCTCCTCCATTGTTTTCCTGTGGCAAGTGAGCTCACACACACATCTGATGCCTGTGTATAGTACTCAAAGAAGATTCCTCTACATTTGACCCAGTTTTAAACCAGCTGTTGGACCTCAGACCCCTCTATCCCATGAAGGAAGCAGCTTCCTCACCTGCCTGTTGACATCAGCTGGACGTTCTGCATCTACACCTGGATTATAGACGATGTTACTTTATAAATTGAGACTGGGCTATTTTGCACTCTTGTCGGCCCCTGGAGGATGGACTCTCCCCTTTGAGTCTGGTACCTCCTAAGGTTTCTTCCTATGGGGCAGTATTTCCTTGCCACTGTCACTTCTGGCTTGCTCACTGGGGGGGCTTTGGGCAGGGATAATGAAAAGCACTTTGAGACAATGTAACGTTGTGAAAATGCACTATGTAAATCCATTTGAATTCAATTGCATTAGATGTGCTTGGGTTTGGGATTATGGATAAATTCATCTATGGGAATATTTAACAGGTCACGTTCGTACATAAACTTCCCGCACTGTAGATGTTCTAGATAAAGATGTTGTGGTAACTTTAATATGGCACAATTTACTTACTTTTTGGAAAGTGCTGGTGGCACGAATCATTTTAAAATAACATCTAATAGCACATTCAGCAATGCCAGTGTCACGCTGCCAGGTGGCATTAGGAAGACCATTCTGTTCACAATCCCATGATGCCTGATATCACGGCTGCATTAGTTCACCCCTAGAATTGCAATATATCATTTATACAAAATAAACATTGCATTTACGTCCCAGTACCAATGAATTGCTTTGCTAAATCTATCAGGTTAATGCTATGATGCAATACATGGTGGCCGACTATCACACATCTGCCGTGACTCTCGTGCTTTCAGACCTTAGAAATGCAAACCCTACAGATTATTTACAAGGAAACAAAACAGTTGCATGCACGTAAATGAGTGTGCAGACTGGTACCAACCTGAAGATCACACAAGCGCCAGCTGCGCAAGGTTGTCCACCTTGCACAATAACATGTCCACAAACTACCAATCCATGTTAAATCTTTCTGTTGCTGTTATTTTACCATAATATAGCTTGGTAATGACATTATTTGTAGATATATTCTATATTTATTTAGCATTGGTTTTGTATGAAAGCTAATAATTATCGTGGATGCTATTTCTTACAGATATTCTCATGTAGGTCTAAATATATGCATATCAAAGTGCAAAAGACTATTGCCGTTTACTGCAGGGTGGGGTGGAGGCGGAGCTACCATCTGTCGTGGGGAATCAGTCTTTGTTCCCACAGCCAAATGCAACCTCAGCCCCACCAACCAACAGGAAAAGTCCAAAATAGCCAATGGTGAAGAAGAATACACTCAAAGTTACCCAGACACAGAGTATCAAAGCCTCTCACTTAGAAATACAATTAGAAGCCTATGAGAACATGGGGCTGTAGGACAGGCAGTGGACCCAAGGTTACATTCCATTACATATGTATGGCCAAGAGGCAGAGCCAGAGCTGATTAGGTTCTTAACCTCTCAGGAGGTCAGACCTGCAGCTAATCCATTAGACCATCACAAGTAACTTATCTCTCATTCCGGAGCACTTGTGATTTTCAGTATGCAGCTTTCTATATAAGAACTGCATGTGATAATCAGGAAAATGACTAAATGTCACGCCCATAGCTGTACTGCCACCAAGAGGGTCGTCATTTCTAAAAGACCTTCCTGAAAGGAAGATAAATAAATAACGTATTGATTTTACCACAGCAAAGTATGGGACTCCAAACCAGCTAGAAGCAGCGGATGTAATTGGTCCAGCAAGTCTCATTTGTCTTGATTACACTCAATTTCAACCCATAAGGATAAGGTAAGTATAGGTCATTTGTCATTGTCACATTCAGGGGTCTGTATATGGGCGGGTATCCTCAGATCTGTGGGGTGTTTACCCTAATATAAAGGGGCGATTTGATCTGTGGGATGCAGACATATGAGAGGTCAAACTGACATTCCAGTGTGAGTAATTTTGTTGATTAATATGAAAACAATCACTATTGTCATAGAGAGGAATCCCCTCCAGGTTCTCGCCAGTCCTGCCCTTCCCTAGTTAGGCTGTAGGGCCTAAGAGCATTGAATAGCTGGACATAGAAAATGCATCAATGCATGAAGGGATGAAGCATGGCTTATTACGTTTATGTAGGAAGCAAAAAAAAAAACAAGAAAATGTGAATTTGTGATTCACAAAGGTGAGTTATTATTGATCTGAGGTTGTATTTGCAATATAATGCTCTGGACAAGCATTCATGAGGCAAAGATTATCATTAAAACAACAAGATGCAGGACTGAGATCTGGAGTGTTCTTCCGTAGCAGGGGTGATGCCCGGTCATGGATATATTTCTGTATATTACATCCAACAGCCATCTAATATTGGGCGTCCAATATCATGTAGATTGAGCCGTGGGCATTTTAAGCAGGAGATAAATGACAAGAGTGCATATGTCTGTATAGATAGCTGGTCAAACAACATGTGCAACAACATAGCATCCTGTTCTCTTTTGAAACAGACACACAGACCCAACCCAAAAATGCCCCCTCTTTTCAGCTTCCATGACACCACCTGTGCCATGCTAGTGTTTTTTATTTTTTGTTTTAAGCAGACATACACCAGTTTCTGTATTCTAAGTATTTGTTCCGTAAAGGCAGCCCATCTATATTTAACAAAATGTGTATTAATGGGAGGTGTGAGTGTGCTTGGTCACACAGAGCTGTGGGCTTCACCACTGCCAATCCCAGGCTCGATATGTCTTCACTTGGTCTTTATTGCATGTTTGCTTTCAAGCTCTGACCAATGGGCCACATTACTCAATTACCACACAGCCCTTCCTTACCTATTTGGTGAAAGATTGCCCAGCACTGATTGCAAGATGCAGGTAAGACTTTCCCAACCACAACAATGACATTCCAATAACGACACGTGGGCCTGTCCACCTCTGTCTTCCAAACGACCTTGCTCTTTAAGGCAAACACTCACTGAATGTGGACCCGCGTGCAGTCAGATGCTCTTTCCGCAGGCAGGCGCTTGCAGAAAGGCAGCATTGCGAGAATCTGCTGCTCCCAGGCTACCCTGCACTGGTCAGTAGCACTTCAGAACCTGCATGGCCATTCCTGGAATGATTGCTCTGTTTTCAGACTGACATAAAATGACTTGCCTGAGAGGAGACGATTCCCGGAACCGGGCTGTCGATAGGCTTCCCGCAAAAGCCATAAACAAGCACCTGCCTCACGCCTCAGAACTCTGCTATGAAAGCTGCTGATTGCAGCTTTATCATCATGCTGAAATGTATATACATTGTGTGCATAAACATATGTACAATACTGAGATAAAATAAATAAAATAATGCTTAGAAATATTTATCCAATTTGGCTGTATTTAGTGTCCTATATTGAATAAAGTACTATCTATCTATCTATCTATCTATCTATCATTTGACAATTTACCATTGGCATATACTGTATACTGTATATATATATATATATATATATTATATATACAGACATTTCTTGTGGACAGGGTGATGGACAGCTCATTTTTCTCACCCCATCATCTCTTTCATGAGCACAAGTGGCGGCCTTCGCTATAATACCCAAAAGGTCCTTTACACCAGGAGCCAACCTGAGCATCAGGGTGCACTTTAGATGCATAGAGCCACCGTGGGGGGGGGGGGGGGGGG
>JAODUD010000039.1:11910113-11924145 GCA_026784285.1 Stomatorhinus walkeri | reverse complement strand
ACACACACATACCATCAAAATTTAAATAAGTTTGCTCTAGATTGTTTTAGCTTCTGCAAAATATATCAAATAAGCCTCACTTGCTTCTGTGCATATCAAAGAGCTGATATAAGGATTTTATGGGCTTTTGTCTTTTTTTAAGCGAAGGGGCAAAGAGAGACAGCCCGGCATTTAATTTCTGTGTCTTTGGCTGTTCATGCATCTAGGAAAACAATAAGTGCAAATGGCATAAAAGCATTGCGGGTGAACAAAATTACCCCCCCACTCACACACACACACACACACCACACATACACCACACACGCACACCTTCTCCACCCGTTTATCCATTTGGTAAAGTCATATCTACAACAGCCTCCTATCTCTTACAATAAAACAAAGGACCACTCTATGGCATACACATCCGTTGTACACAAGGGGAAAAAATATTCACCTCCCTTTTGTCAATAATTAAAAAAAAAAACACCCTGGCGCATTTCGGGCACACGATACGATATCAAAGGAAGTAGATGTTCAATATAAAAAAGAAAAGAAAATTAGCTATCCTTTAATGAATAATCCTTATGCTTCAAACACACTGCACCACACTGTTAAGAAGAGCGACGCGTAAAATGTACTGTTTGGGAGCGAATTTGCGAAGCACTTACGTGTGTATAAGTGTGTAAGTGCACAAGCGGCAAAGCCCCTCAAATGGGAAATGTGCAGCCGAGAGCATGTGGCACCCGCGCCAGGTCACTCCTCCAGGTTGAGCAGGAGGTGTGGCACCAGCGCCCGGTCACTCCTCCAGGTTGAGCAGGAGGTGTGGCAGCGTGCGCAGGTCCAGCTGGGGCAGGACGAGGAGACAGTACAAGAGGAGCCACAGGAGCAGCAGCAGGCGCAGTTCCACCACCGTCATGCCACCAGGGGGTGCTGCGGCGACCGCGGACCTGCGAGCTTTCCTGAAAGAGATGGTCTGTGCTGAGAGGGGGTGGCTGCAGCAATGCAGAACAGACACTACGCATCGAGTGTGTAGCAGGAACACGGAAAACGGGCACGCTCAGTCTGAGCCCTGCCTGTAGCTCTATACATGTGTGCAATTCCTACATTTTAATGCAGCATTTAGGCCCATACAGATACTGACGATACAGCTTTGCCAGTAAACCCAGAAATCAAGCCGCTTACATTTATCCCACCATGTTTATACGTTTACTAAATTCACATAATCATTCTGACATCTTAATAAAGGCCAGCGCAAAACACTGAATTTTTTTGGAACTGAAGGTTTGATTGTGAGAAGATATGAAATAAACAAATACACATTATACAAACAGGAAAAAAAAAACCCTCACAGACGCACACAACTTGAAATCACTGCCAAGCAGAGAGAGAAAGGCCAGCTAGCAGAATCAAAGCAAAAAACTCTCGACACCCACTAAAATCCACGCTCCCTGCCTCCTCTTCACATTGAATAGACATTAACGCCTCGCCGCCGCACTCTTCCCACTGTGCCCATGCTTTCCAAATGAAAGTGAAAAACACCCACCCAGATTTATATTTTAAACCCCCCCCCCCAACACCCTGGATGCTTATGGTGGCAATATGCCGCAATGGTGCCCAAATGAGAAAGCCATGGTTGACATTGCTGTGACAGGAACCAGCACGCCGGACTCCATACAGTTAACATCTCAGGGGAAACGACCTCAATATTTATGAACTACAAGTGAGCTCCAAAGTGCATTCGCATAGAAATGCTGAAAGGTTGTAGGGCATGGAACTGAAAGACACTCGCTGATGTTCTGCCTCTGCAGCAGGAACGGCGGGGTGATTACGGAACTGTACCTGGGTGTGGCCACTGTGGTCACCGCACAGACCTCTGAGTCAGTCTGTAACTGCGGACTGCCGACCTCCTCCGTCTTTTCCTTGCCACAGATTGTACAGAAAACCCTCAGGGATCCTGGTTTTACTCCAGTGGCCTGGTTTTGTTGGGACCGATCCTAAATGGGCATGAGGGGGGTGAAAAAGTGGCTGTTAAGACATCATCGGGGGGGGGGGGGGGCAGCAATGTAGAAACAGATTGACCAAAATGTGCATTTGGGTGAACGTCTTCTTGCAAACAGGTAAACATCCAGAGGAATAAATTATACAGTCACACACACCACAACAGTCCACAGGAGTAACTGCAGTGCATGCCACTGGGAAGGAAGTGTACAAACCAACACACATGCAGACTTCTGCATAGACCATGGACACAAACAAGATGCAGGGACATTGACGCGAGTCACACATGGTTTTGCAGCACCTCAAACACATGTATGTCTCCAACTAAACCATAAATCTGTTCAGATGTCTTGGGTTGGAGAGTTTTAATAAGTCACGTGTCAATCTACGATTTACAGTCCATTTGCCAGTTCACTGAGACCATGTGAGAAACATGTCCTGAATATGTAAATGGAACGTTCTAGTTTCACAGTGCTTCACATGAGACTGTGAACTGCCTTAAATACCTTCTGTTGCTTGGCGGAATGATCAATTATTCATTGCAATGGAAATTTATGACCGGATGCAGATTTCACACTATGGACTGAGTGCATCACAGATTTTACAAACGATTCATTTCTTTACAGACTTTGTGAGAGGCACCTGTAGGTCAACGTGTTTGTGGCACACAAAATCTTTCACACCCGTTCTGCGATGTTAGTCATTGGCTCACATTCAACGACAAGTCATTCTTGTCTGCGTTTGGGATAACATGCTGGATTACCTCACTGCCAAAGGAATGGTGACAGCTTCCAGAAGCACACTCAAAGTCCAGCAGGGCGCTGTTGACTGTGAAACTACTCTCGGACATGCCGTGGGCATCCATCGAGGGTTTGGGATTGAAGCTGAAGTCTTCCAACTCGGTGTCAAGATCAGCTCGTTTGGCAGCTTCTTCTGGAGCATCTTGACTCGTGTTGCTAGTTTCGCTATCGCGGAATGCAATGCTGCTTGCTTCTTTGAGGGGCCCGACATCAAGAACATCAGTGTTTGTTCTTCTGCATTCATGGATACCTCTAAAGCCAACATTTGAATCACCGGGTGCATCACTTAGCAAGTCTAAAGGCAAATCCCTGTCATCATCACTCTCTCCTACGGCATATATGAGCCTTGCATGAACTTGGCCCTCAAACATAGAAATAGGGTGCTGATCCAATTTCATGTATGACTCCTCAGGTTCTAAACTACTGAGGCCCAGATTTTCTGAATGAGCTGTGATGCATTGGTTATGGTTTGTGTTTTGTACATCAGAGTAGCATCTAGAAAATTCCTGGTCTTCTGAGAGAAGAACATTGTTGTCTAGGTCCTCAGATAGATCTGCAGCATGGTCAAGGTTATTATTCTTGTCCTGTAGCTCAGTGTGATCTAAGTCCTCAGAGCAGAAGCCTGTGTGGTTCTGATCTAGATTCTCCACTTCTTTCTTAGAGTGGCATTCAAAGCCGCCTTGGTCCTCAGAGGGCACAGAATGGCACTCCTGACCCCCAGAGACAGAACCAGAGAAGTCTTGCTCCATTGGGTACTTCTGCTGTGGACAGCTCTCTTCGTTTTTCGAATAACTTGCTTCAAGAGAAAAACCTTCAAATCCAACAAGGTCTACAGAGGTACCTGCAGGTAATTTTGCAGTAACATCATCATTTTGTTCCTGAGCAGTTTCTGACTCATGTACACCAGTTACCAAATCCATACATGGTTCTGGAAGCACTTCAACTGTTTTCTTTTCCTCACACAAGTGCGGAGTTGCTGGCTTAGTGTTGCTCTCATCCTGTAACAAGGAAGTTTCATTTTGCTCTGAGCGAGGCCCAAGTCCATTCTCCATTCTATGTGAAAGGTCTTTTGACTTCAGTTCACCTGAGAGCTCTAGAGGTGTTATTTCATGGTTCTGTTCCACAGACATCCCTGTCGGTTCTAGACTGAAGCCTAGTCCATTTTGGGCCTCCTCTGGTAGGGACTCGCTGTGCTTCTGGTCCTCATTCAACCCTAGAATATACTGGTATGCATCCTCTTCTTCTAGAGAAAGTTTTGAATCTGTCTGGAAGCTTTCAACTGAGGTTTGCAAGATGCTACCTTCATCTACAAAAGGCTCTTTCAAAACAAGACCCTCTTTAACTTCCCTCAACACCGAGGACTCCTGAACAGTGTCAGGGCTCACCTTCTCTTCGCTGGGTGAGACAGGGCACGGCGAGTCCATCAGCAGCCCTGGACTATCTAGCAAAGTCGCCTCACTTGTCATTTCACTCCAGGTGTCTGGAGAGTCGATGGCCGAATCCATGCTGGACAGCTGTGGGGACACAGACACTACCTCTTTTCCCAGGTCCTCGGGTCGTTTAGGGGACTTGTCTAACTCTGGACGGCCCTCCTTGTCAAATTGAGAGTTTTCTGGTACGCCCACTTCAGCAGGGGAACATTGCTGGACGTCGTCAGGGATGGAGGAGATGAAGATCTTTGGTGGGGGCGGCACAGAGTCCTTCCTCAGCATGTAAGGCCGGGGTTTCTCTCTGTGTACCCCGTTAAGGGACACGCGGTCCTGCTGAGTGCCCGTGCTGGCTGCCAGGGGACGTCTCTCAGCCGCTTCTGCGGTTTCGTCCTGCGGACACAAAACCGCAGCAATCGGCAAACACTTCCATACGTTTTCTGTTCCACTTGCTGCACACGATTTCTCACCTGACCATGTCCCGGGAAGTGCTCCAGGAACTGCGACACGTAAGTCATGATCGACTGCTCCTCAGGTGTGCTGATCATCACATCTGCAAGGAAACGCGATCGCTTCATGTATCACACGCACATTACATGCCTCAGGTTTTGCGGCTCACGTGTCCTGCTACGCTGTGGCTGTCACAGGTCCTTACCCTCTGGCTCCAGCAGACGTGGGATGCCCAAGCTGTAGTGCGCAATCCTAAAGGCATCTTCGAGGTTCTGCTTGGGTGTTCTCAAGCGTGCCTTCCTTATGTCCACCAGGCTTGAGTCAATGGATTTAATGACCGCCAGGAAGGCCAAGCCAGACACCCAGCTCTTCCCGAAGTCCTGCACCACCACTCCATACCTAAACAAAGTCACTCAGCCATTCAGCCTACAGACCAGCACTACGTAGATGTAAATATAAACCACCCAATGAGAAAAGAGTAATGCTTCACAGCAGGTTCAGGTTAAACCTCCATTGTATTCCTTATAAAAAGAAACCCCTTTGACTCCATAATCCAAGGGCAAGCTAAATACATTCCTCCTGCTTCTACGCCGAGTGGGAACACTGCTCAGGTTACCCCTGCTCACTGTAACAGTCCACGCAACTGATTTTGTTTTGGCAGAGGATCTGATGGCAAAACTAAGCCTGGAGATGGAGGATTGAGAGGACCGGCTTCCCATCTGAGTGCTTCATTTCTGTGCTCTGATTAAGTCAATTGAAAACTTATTAAAATAAGGTCTGGAGATTTTTAAATGTTGGTTAGCATTTTAAAAACGCACGCACACACACCCAAACTACCCTGTGGAAATATCCCCATATAATATTCTGTTTCCCACAATGGAGAAATATTACCCCCCCCCCCCCAAATCCACACAATGCTAGTAAAACCTGTACACACGCCCAAGCACACAGAGAACATGTTTTTGATAGCAAATGTTTTTGATGTTTGGATGTTTTTTAAAACCGCAGCCTACCCAGTCCTGCCACACACACACTCGCCTGTGTATGAACTGCTTGACGATCCGCACGCACACGCTACGAACATAGATGCTAGTCGGCGAATGCTCTCACTTAGCAGTGCGTCTCTGGACCCACTGCAGGAGCGTCCGGATAGCCTTCCCGTGCTCCCTGCGCGGGTGAGAGGGGGCCTTCTCCTCTGCGGGGGTGCCCGGGTGAGAGGTGTCGGAGTCAGTACTGTTGGGCAGAGAGGAGAGACTGGAGGTGGAGGAGAATCGACTCTGGATCGTGCCCGTCAGCTCCTTGATCTGCGTGAGGGAGAGAGAGTGAGAGAGAGACAGAGAGAGATAGAGGCAGAGAGAGATGGCTGACACCCACACAGTGCACTGTTCTCAAAGCTTCTCCTTCCCGCAATGTCCTTAGGCTAAAGAAAATAACAAAAAACACTCAAACGATTTCCCACATTCTGCTTCTCCCGGTTTCAGTTTTCAATAAATAGTTCATCTTGCCAAAAGCACAAGTTTAGCAAATCTTGCTAGATGTGTCCAAAATTACATTTTTAAAAATCATTTCTCTTATCTCAAGGCCTCATTTCACACAGCCTGAGATGTTACACCCTATACCAGTGATTCCCAAGCCAGTCCTCCAGGTCCCTCAGCAGTCCACATTTTTGCTCCCTCTCAGTTCACTGTCAGACAGTCCACATTTTTGCTCCCTTCCAACTCCCATGCAAAACCACGGACTGTCCGGGGGTCCCTGTGGACTGGCGTGGGTAACACTGCTCTATACCTTCGATATCTTGCAGTCTTGTAGACAGACCAACATGAACTCCATTTACAGAGTGCAGATTCTCCTTATGGTGTACTGTGTAAGATCATTAAGAAAAAAAAATAATAAAAATGAAAACATTTTTTAAATGTGAGACTGCAACTGGAGAACTACAAATAATCAGCGTAATTTGATATTTATTTAATCTAAATTTTTGAATATAATAGAATGATATCATTTACATTTGATTTCCTGGGAATTATTTGCATTTTTGGCCATATTCAAAGACTTCTAGTGCACCAGATTTCACCTTGAGCAGCGTACAGGCCTGTAAAAAGAGCTGCGTGTGTGCAACACACCTCCTTAGGTGGGGGCGTGTCACACTAACAAAAAGAGCACCGCTGTAGCAGTCTAGGGCCTCCCGCTTGGTCAAAATGCGCGGCTGCTGCAGCTCGAGCCATTTGTGTGGAACCATCCTGAAACCATCTGCTTTTTTTCTGATGGACAGAGGATTTTTTATGCAAGGGGTTCATTTCACCTGGAAAAACAGGATGATGTTCCAGATCAGCCCGAGAACAAGAGAGGAGTTCCCGTCGGCAACATCAGCGGCGTCAATGCTAATTAGCTTGACCTGGAACATAACGCAGTAACCGGTTAACGTGGCATTGGCTTTGAAAACTGCATTACCCATAACAATTCCATTTTTCAGGATTTAATAGTCATTGCTAAACACGACCTATTAGCACAAACCACAAGTAGTAGAATAGCTATTAGCACGATTGCTAGTAGCTCTCCACTTACGTTTCTCTCCTCCAAGAAATTCAGGACCTTGGCTATGTTGTTGAGCCGGAAAATGCGATGAGATGATGCTTTGAACCCGTGCAGCTGAAAGACAGTGAACCGTTGGCTCAAAGAGCTGTGGGTGTTCGGCTGCATTAATAAAGGTGGCATTTAGAAGTTTTGGCACGCTACCGGCTTGTGGGTGGCAACGTGTGCAGCTGACAACAAATAAATAAAAATAAATAACAGGCAGGCAGAAATTCAGGACAGCACACGGGGGTCTGTGTTGTGCATTTTGGTGGAACAAAGACCATTATGAAAACAAAATTTAAAAAGACATGCTGCTTCAGCTAAAACTCAAGCTATGATTAACATGAACGCGGCTTCCATAAGAGACTAACAAAATCAAGTGACTTGTGGGTCAGTTGCCACCAAAGCCAATCATAAAAGGGACGAACGCTTTCAATTGCTGAAGTCTGGCGTACAATGCAGACTCCCAACACTCTGGTGATCAGTTCCCAGTAATGTTTAAACTACCCTCCCCTTTCAAACTTCTCTTTAAATTCCCCACTGATAAGAAACCAGACTTCATGGTAGCTTAACCTTAATGGCTGGGTTGGGAGGTGCAATTACAATGCAAGTTAAACATGGTGCAGTCACTCCACACACAAAATCTAATGTAAAATGCATGAAGCGATAGTAAAGAAAATAATCTAAGGCTGTAAAACAATGTCCTGCTAAAAAAATTCTGTAATTATGCAGGCAAAACACGCCATTATGCAATGCGATTCATACACAGCAGCCAATATTTAAGATTTTAAGACTCTCCAAAGACATAGAAGGAACAAAAACTCTGCACAGAAAACCAGTGTGCCACTGGAATCTCACCAGTTTACATCCCGACAGCTCCTCCAGGAGTGCCATCAAAACCCGGCCATCCCGAATTTCGTTGAACAGGTCTGTTATTTCCAGGGGAGGGTTGCACTGAAACAGACCGTAGGACAGAGTCAATACCCTAGAGTCATACGTCTCTGAATCTCACACCTCACCTCCTGCAATACAGGTAGGAAAAAAAAAACTGTCGACCTGCTGGAATTTCATTCTGATCCTTTTGGCTCAAAGAAAAATTTGAAAGAAAAACCCATGACAGCATGTATCATACCATCCCAGTTAATAATCACTGTTGATTTACAATGGAGGGAGAAAAATTTAATCCATCAGTACAGACACCTATTCCACCTTGTTGCAAGACTGGGGCTTCAGTGAGTCCAAGCATAATTTTGGCAGTGGCCCTGTCCAAGACTTCAGGCCCGATTGTGTTTTATCCCACAGATGTCGCACACAGGAGCGACGGCATGAAGCACCACCAATAGGGATAGAAAACTGAAAGTAACACCCGTGTGAGTAACGCAGTGGTGTTTCTTCAGAACACGGACAGAAAGGTGTGTGCATGGGGTCATCGGGCAGCCGCTGTGTTTTTCTGTCATGGAATGGCGGTACTAGTGGAAAGACTGGTTTAGCTGGGGCTCATGAGGAAGTGTTTTTGTATTTGAAGTAAAATATGGGGTTTCCAAGATGTGTATCGTTTGACGGGGAAGCAAGAGTGGAAAAACAAGGGTGTTGATGTCACCGCAAGAAGCCGTAGACCGTCAAGTGTACAAATTTAACAGAACTTTATCCAGATCATTCATGCAGAACAATGTGTTTGAATAGGCCACTATGTGATTTGTATCACTGTATTCACTGTAGATGCTGACATCTCACACAGGCCGAGTGAGGGATGACATGCGCAGATATGCACAGTGCTAGCTCACAAGACCTTCAACTTTACCTTCTCTAAATGTAGATTCATCCATTTCGTGAAGGTCCGCTTCTGTATGCCCTCCCGTTCCGCTAGAGAAAGAAGAATAATTAATAATTAATAAAAATAGTTATTAATAGGAAAGAAAAGATACCAATGGGTTCCTTAATGACAACAATCTCGTTCATCTTATCATAGCCATATTAATGGCAAGATCTAGCAGCACCACAGCTATGGAAGGGTTGTCTGGAAGTATCTACTGAGTAGCACAGAAACAGTGGGTTCCGGGTACAGGATGTAGGGACAGTCTGCTAAATGCCTATCGCCAACTAACACTCTGAGCATCCTTTGGCTCATTAGCATTCATAATATGTAACCCACCTTGCCGGAAATCAACAAGCTTATAGTGACTCAGCTCTAGTCATTCTGGAGGAAGTTAATGAGGCAAAACGAGCTCCCTACAGCTACATGCATACAGCGAGCATGTCCTGGAAAACAATGCATTCCGGCAACTCGAAAAAAAATGATCACTGCTTTCTGAGGAGAATCCCCAGAGGTGCTCTGGGCAATTCCCACACCCATTAAAGGAAAAAGTATCTTCCAGAACGACTTTCCCATCTCCATGGTTACTGCTGTGCGTTAGACAGCACCATGAGAGAAGCTTAAAGGCCACTGGCCGGAAGGAGGATGAGCTTCACCGAGCTGGACTGTAAACTCCGACTGTTCCCATGTCTTTCATGCAAACCGACAACTGGAGCTGAGACCAGATCGTGACTTTGGGCCAGGAGATTCCCCATGGAACCTGACCTATTATGGGAAGGCTTTGCAGAATCCAAGTTCAGATGGCATTCCTCCTGAGAAATGTTTACTGGTCTCCCTTTAGATTTGCTACTTTCCCACTAAGAGAAAGATGTGCTAATTGTGGAATGGACAAACATTTATACATACATACATACATACATACATACATAACATATATATTACATAATCCACACACACACACACTTATATACATAAATACACTTGTATATACACACACACACATATATACATGCACATATACATATATGCACTACATAATATGTAATATAAAAATGCATGTTCATTCCTTTATTAGCAAACATCACAAACACATACTCTTACAATTTTCTCCCTTCGTCCATTATAAATCAGCACTATTTTTTAAAGCTAAACAGTAATATTTATTAAACAGGTTAAACCAGGAGAATCACTGCCATTTAACACTATTCTCTCCATGGTGTGATTATTTAAAAAGATGGGGTTCCTAGGTGTGATGACTATTTTCCTGTATCAGGGGGAGAACATGAATGTCCAGTGTTGCTGTATGGCTGCATATTCACAGACATCTATACAGAAATCTATACGTATCTAAAATGCACCATTCTTATCAACACAGTTAAGTTCTTCATACACCTAGCGATGTTTTTCTTCCACCTCAAATTCAACCTATTCCGTACACCAAAGGCATTTCGGCTCTCGGTAAGTGTATAAATTATTCCGGCAGTCCACACGCACCAGAGCGCAGTCTTTAAATACCACTCAAACTCCCAGTCTCCATGGTGCAGCCGTAACCACGTTCGTGTACTCAGCCCACACAATGACTCCATGGAAGCCTGATGGATTAACCTTGCCACTTCCTTAAATGACACAGGGCCCCGAGTTGCTAGACATTAAACTGGTCCTGACTGGATCTGGCCCAGGTGTTATTTGTAGACTAAGCAAATGAAAGACAAGCATGTGACAGGGATCTATGTAAATGACTTCTGGCTTATTTGGAAGATAAGCAATTTCAGGTACTTATATACTGGGTCAACATCATTCTTGCACGGTGAATCTCTGTTAGTGTTTGTTACACACGGGAATCAAGGACCTACTGGCCATTTATCAGAAGCTTATGGTCAGTTGACTTGCTCTAAATGCAGTTGTGCGAGCCACAGTTCATGATTATACATCCTGTCAGTAAACTTTAACAATTACCATAGTCCATTAATTGTGTTGCTGTAAACTTCTCCTGCAGTAAAACTGAAATGAAGACAACTAAGAACCTGGATTGTGATGAGATGCCTCTAAACGCCTCACCAAGGTCAGCTTCAAAATGTCTTGTTCACCAGCTAGACATAACATAAACAATAAATGTCCTGCAATTAAAAAGAGCTTCTGATCTTCAACATCATGGCAAATAGGCCGTTCTCAGGTGCTCTTCTACTACTCTCCCCATATAAGAGGACTTCAGAGATAATACCATAGGAGATCAATTCCAGTACAGAGCCAAGCAAGACTGTTAATAGCTGCTGTAGAGAGACACAGGAGATCTTGGCCAATAAGCTGCCCCATGTTTGCCAAGCAAAGAGTGGCCACACCAAATAAAGTAAAGCAGATACATTTAAAAAAAAAAAACAACCAAAGGATGTAGAGCGTAGCAGCACGTTCGGAGCAGAAATCATACAGGAAAAGGAGAGGGAAAAAAAGAAGCCTGCCAGTATTATGGCTGAAGGAGGTGCGCTCATGTTGCATGGAATGGGGAGCAGGACAGGGACCAGGAACTTTCTGAAGTCCTTTAATTGCATCTACTTGGCGATTTTAAACAACCACTTGGCACTTGATGCTTCTCAGCAGCCCCATACAAGGAGGCTGCCGCTCTGCCGAAACCCCATTGGCTAAAAACACGGAAGGCCCGGATCATCTGATAAAATACCCAACGCTGTGCCACCCGAACCGGATCAAAGCTGAGCCATTATTGTAGGGCAAAGTAAAGGTATGACCTCAGCCAGCACTCGTGAAACTTTACCCGTGCGCGCAGCAGTAAAGGCACCAAGAGCAGAAGACAGTAACGTAAGGTCCATGGCCTTCAGGTTATAGGTGTGGTGCACAGAAAGCCATTGTCAGCTTAGCTAGAAACGCGTTAATCTTTGTCCCGCGTGGCGACGCTATTAAAAGCAAAGCGTTACCTTTATAATCTTCAATTAATAGACGCTAATGGCAGGAATAGCAGAGTGCTATTATCCTACAAAAGTCAGGAGAGGGATGGAGATCTGCATGTTACCATAGAAACTGATAAAAAGAATCCTTTATTCATGCCCAAAAGCTATTTTAAAAAAATCATGCTGCTAACTGCTGGACTCCTCAGAGAAGCTTCCCGTTGGTATTTCAACTATTTCAATTCATATTTTCCCACACTGAATTATTATGACATATATGATGTGAAAGACAAGTTCCTAATACTTACAGATGGTTTCGACAAAGTATCACTCGGGTACTGGTTAAACCAAATTTAACTAAAATTTATCTTTGGGCATCAGTGTCACCAGAGCACTTCGCTGTGAATTGACTGGCACGCTCAAACCACCTCGGCCAGAAAACTCAGAGGAAACTGGGCCTCACTCGCGGATAAAACCCTAGCAGCCGGCAGATTACGGGCTGCTTCAGCTCAGATCAGTCACTGCGCATCACATCCAAGAATATGGAGGGCAGGTTTTCGCTTTCCCGCTGGCCCTCTTCCCAGTCCGGCGGTGTCACTGGTAGAGACACGACATCCCGTTGGAAAGCAAGACGTCATCATCTTAATTAGAACTTGGTGCTCAGAAGGCACTCTGGAACCAGGCCAGTTTTGACAGTAATCCTCCACTTCAAACCAGACCATACATGTTTAAGACAAGAGAACTTGAACAGAGGAAATTAAACTGGTTAATAAGATCAACGCAAGTTGTTTTGGAAATGGTATTTTTAATACAATTACCACTATCGGTAATACTTATTATAGTCAGACTCTCCAAATACTAGAAACCAGTACAACAGGCAATGGATCGCTTTCTGGTGTTGAGTCTCACTGATGAATCTCCGCATATGGGACCAGGAATTGTTTTGTTCAATGTGTAGAGCCTCAGGCTCCATCCCGGGAATAAGTTACCACATGTCTTAAATGAAACCCAAATTGCAGCCGGCTGCACCCCCTCCAATCTGAGTGAAGAATCTGTGCAGGAATGACAGAAAGCATTCCAATATAGGATAAATGTAAATCTAAATCACGGCTGAGTGTCCACAGGCATCAGAAATCGATATGCTCTGGTAGGTATGGACCAGGACTTAGCCATGCCTGGAGAGAATGCCTGAGAGAGAGACCTTTCCTCTCTTTCAAAAAGCCATTGAGGTATAAAGGTCCAATTTTAATTATTTTTTTTATTGGAACAGCATTCAGAACCATCTCGCCCATACTTACCATTGAGGACACTGAAATCCTCAGTATTTCTGCAACTCCAATACCCACAATCCATTTCGGGGCACAGCTAGGATGGGCTAACACCCTTGGACCATGGTATTTTAGAAATCCTGCCAATGGCCCCATTGACATGATACGTTAATCGCGCAAATATGATTTCCAGCAATATTCAATGCACTATGTATTTGCACACAGAGTGTTTGGGGCCTTAAATTTCAGTTACAAATCATGTATGAACAGTTCAAGTAATTAATGGCCACGCCTGCTGGAAGTAGTGAAATCAGGTTAAGGGCAAATAGGTAAGTCCCTGAAAGGAAGCCTGCCTCTCCTCATCATCAGTTGTCGGCCCAGTGGGTCATGTGCACTGGTTTATGACTGACCCGTATATCCACCCCCTCAGACACTTTCCACCACAGTACATCTATCTAAGTGCTTATCCTGGTCAGGATCAGAGGGCCGGAGGAGCTCCTTGGGAGGCAGAGTGACAAGATACCAGTCCATCACAGTGCATGTTTATTCACTCACTCACTCCTCACTCACTCACCCACCCATCCACTCACTCCTCACTCACTCACCCACCCACTCACTCCTCACTCACTCACCCACCCACTCACTCCTCACTCACTCACCCACCCACTCCATCACTCACTCCTCACTCACTCACTCACCTACTCTCTCTCACCCACCCACTCACTCACTCCTCACTCACTCACTCACCCACCCACTCACTCATTCGCCCACCCACCCACTCACTCACTCACCCACCCACTCACTCACTCACTCACCCACCCACCCA
>JAODUD010000039.1:11896156-11910013 GCA_026784285.1 Stomatorhinus walkeri | reverse complement strand
GGCTGGTGAAACGACCACAATTCCAAAATCTTAACCACATGTTACATGCCCTGTGGGATCTGTTGTACTGTCGATCATGAAGTATCTAAAGAAAACCCGTGTAACACAATAAGAACATTCAAACCCCACCCACAGAGAGGTGGAGGTGTGATCTGGACCCCCCTCCAGGGGTGGGGATGTGAGGCATCAGAGTTAACCACTGAGCCATTGCACCCCCCACGCAGCACATCAATTATACGCAACCTGAGCCACACACTGCATGTACCTATAAGAATCGCAACAGGCTTGCACAAGAAAGAATCAAATAGATCTTTTTAAACTAAATCCTAGGAAAATCACAAGCTTAGAAGAAATATGAGGGGGAGAGATTAAAGAAGTGGTGTGTTCTAAAGAAGCAGGAACCATAAACTCTGCTTATTAAAAACGGAGCAGGTGAGATCGCCATGCCGACCTGAGACTGCGAGGTGACTCCATGCGCGTGTGTCAGCGTGGTGTTTTGCATTCAGGGGTTCATTACTTTGCCTGCCACCTCCGTCTGCATCCTCTGCCTTCATAGAGAGCGAGCGGCTGTTTACCATTGCAAAACACGGCCAAGTTGCCAGCCATCTTGATCGGTATATCTACACGGAAACATCCCCCAGTACATTTGAGAGCTCCGTTGTAAGAGAGGAGTAATTCTGGCACTGGGTTAAAGTGGATCTATTCTCCGTCTGTCAGGAGAAACCTGAGAAACCAAAATGGTGTAAACTGCACTAAACCTAAGATCCGTTCAGACTGCAAACATCTAAATGGTCAACAATTATCACCGGAAGGCAAGTTTGAGAATACTAATTACAAGTGAAAAAAAGTTACTTATGTATATGTATTTAATATTACTACTCACCTATAAAGCTGGATGTTCTACTCTTACAAATCAGGTTTTGTTTTGCTCAAAAGGACGACAGCACTAACCCACCTGTGACACGATCTGATAACCTTTAGGTTACAAGGAAACGGCCTTACTGAGTGAACAACCAGCCACCCTGATTTTCAACTATATATTTGGACTCAATTTTTGAAATATAACCTTTCGTCTCAGCACCAGACCTTTGTGAATCGATGCAAACTGAGCCGATTTCTAATCAAGTTGCCGACACCCAGTTTGCAGAAAAGACGCGCGTCTATAGTTCTCAGCTACGTTGATTTAGCTGCTGCTAATGTCTGCCTCTGCAGGCTATGAATAACGACGCAGGTAGCTGTGTGATGAGGCATGATTATATAATCCATCTTGGGACGACTGCATTAAATCATCCAATTTCCTGTTAAATACACACAGCAGAGAGCATGAGCTCGGCACGGCAGAGCTACCACACGCCCACCACAGACACCTGGAGCACACAGCCTCGGTCACCCTCCAAAACGCCAAGCTATGCTAATCCGAAACTTATGAGCAGGGAGCCTGCGTGGGGCTTTTGGCGAGGGCATTCCTCCCACTTATGAGCAAACATGTTGGCTTTTTCCTGGAAGTACAAATACATGGCAGTTCACAGAGTGGCTTGAATACTGGACGGGATGATAATTCACAGTGTTGAGCCTTTAAAGCTTGTTATGCTGGTTTGTCATTTGTTGTTTTAATAAGGTCATTAAGGTTGTGCTTCATAAAAACGGCACAATGTATCCACAGTGCGACTAATGTTACACAGGGGGGAAATTAGCATCTCTCCCACACTTAAGTAGTAAGAGCACGGAGGAGTACTGGGTTGTCCAATAGGCACTGCGGTAGCAATACATCTTTATCGTTATTTCTAAAACATGTATCGCTTAAAATCCTCAAACACATGAGGATGGACGTAGAGAAAGCAGCTGTGGTTTGTGTGGCATTTTTACTCGCTCCTTACTAACTTACTACGACTGTGCAGGGAGGATGCAGCACACACGTGTGGAGTCACCTCGCAGTTTTCACCCTCCAGGGAGCCCTTGCACAGAGAGCCGCGTTCCCCTACGCTAGCGGTTTGCTAATCTTACCCGCAAAGGGCCAGCATGCATGCGGTTTTTGGGATGACCTTTAGCTCAGCTGTTCAAACCCAGGTGTGAGGACTCTTCAGCCAATCAGTCCTCTAATTAGGAATCTAATTAGGGAGTTGCAGCAAAATCCCACACACACAGCGGCCCCTTCTGGGTAAGACTGCCCACCACTGCGCTACGCGGATCAGAAGGCTGGGCGGTTCTGGGTTATGCTTTGCCTTTGAAGAAGTGCGTGGTACCTCACCAAGGGAAGAAACATGATAAACCACGTGGCGGGCATTCAGAGAAAAGAGGGAATATGTCAAGAAGAGGTCCTACAAATATCACAGGCTGATAGCCTCAAGTTTGTAAAATAAAAAAACAAATTTAAAAAAACAGAAGTAAACAAGAGATTGACATGACCGCTCAGCAAGCAGGCCAGATTCCTTCATTAGTGCAAGAGGATCCTGAATGGACCGACTAGGATATGTGGTGCATGTCAAGTATCCACACACTGCAAAAACTCAGTAAGCATGTGACAGAAAAAGCAGTTGCACAGGGGGTTAGCCAGTGTGCATACTCTAGTTTGAAAGGCAAAATGTCTTTGCTGGATGTTAGAATTAAGTTACAGAAGTTAAAGAGCATCGATTTTTGGCTGTTTGTTATGAACTATAATGGGTTTTTATTTTTATTTGATGTGAAATTGGGGGAGGGTTAGATTTCTTATTGCATTATGGTGGGAGCCAGAGTACAGTGTCCACAAGGATGGGAAAAGGAACATAAGTGCATGTTTAGGCAGGAAACACCTCGACGCTTATCTCCGGTGGGTATGGGGTAGAGCAGCTCGTCGACACTGAAGCTGGTGGAACTGTTGACGGGCTTTGGGCAGTGACATCTCGTTTGGCTGCCTGGGAAATAGCTCTGTTCCCAAAGCAGTGGAACACTGCTTAACAGCTGCGTATTTAAGTTAAACTCATAGGCTGCAGTGCAGACAGTGAGAGCTTCAGGTCATAAGTCCACGCCCTCAACCACACTGCAGACTAATTAGTAACTGTGTCACAACTAACAGTCTTATATGTGACATCATTTGGGAGGAGGGACGTTTAGGAAATCCATTAACATCGCGGACAGACAATTACACATGAGCCAAAACTGAAAACAAATCGCTGGTGATTTTACAAGGTTAGTAATATAAGGCGAAGTTTATGCAGAGCTGAAGAGGATCCCGTATTCGAGGAAGCAGTCGGAATTCTTCACATGGGCGGGCTGCGAAGCCAGTCAAAAAAAAAAAAACCCCGCAACACTTATGAAATAATAGTAGTCATGAAGAAGGACCAGATAATGGTCAAACAGCCTGATATCTCATCAACTGACCCAAGGAACGGCCTATTTTTAATAAATATTTTTTCCTAAAGATGTGGAGAGAGTTTTCTAAGCATAACTTGGGTTTGTGTATGTAACATTGTACCAGCAAGACACCTGAATGACGCATCAGATTCTGTGCCAGATCCTTCATGCGGGCACACTGCCCTTCACAGGACAGATGCTGTGAGCTTGCATTCTGAAGAGCTATGTCACTAATCTTCAAATTCCATATGCAATTTAAGGGCCTCCTACTGAAATCCACTGGCCTTTTGGAAGGCAGTCAGAGAGGCTCCGGGCTAAAGTCCACTTTTAATAGAAAGCTATACAAACAGCAGCTGAACTTCACAGTCAATGATTAGCCTCTTACTGCAAGTTTTTTTTTTTTTGTCAGCTATGAGAAAAATGTTTCCGTGTTACATCTTTTAAAATGAAAATTCCAATTTAAATAGATGCTTAAATACTACACTGGGAAGCAGAGGACACCTTAGACAGGTGCCAGACTATTAAAGGATGCACACAGCCGTGAAGTGTGTCCACAGCAGGAGTGTTACAGCCCCAGCCTTAGAGGTACCAAGTCAACAACACCACAGGATCCCAACAGAACATGCTTGTACACCCTTAAATAAGTGAAACACGAGCACCCTGCCGAAATCAGGATCTCAAATCAAAATATCTTAACAGCATAAACAACACATAATACTTGAACTGCTGGACTCGCCTTCCTGCAGACCGTAGGACTCATTACCGAATAAATACACACAACATAATAAAGCGACTCAATTGCTCGGAAGCTAATTACACCAACCTGAAAGCATCCCTAATCGAAAAAAGAACATCAAACGAACCAACAAGCATCACATCAAAACTTCATAAACTGGCTCAAAATGAGCCATTAGACCGTGTACATGGTATTACCCATTTCATCCACAAGTGGCATCTCTTAGCCTGGAAACTTTTTATTTCGTTATCGCGCATACTTGGTGAATACATCGTCCCAGCGGCCCGATCCAGACATCAAACAGCTGGAAAACGGCCATGTGTGAGCCGATCTTAACCCGGCCCCGTAGTACTGACTCCGCGCAGAACCTGCGAACTGCAAGGGGGCGGGGGATGCATGAAGGGATGGGGGCCAACGCGATAAAACAGATCCCCAGTTATTGCTGATATGGAAGTGAAAGGGAAAGTTTAATCTGGAAATATGGAATAAAAGGGAATTGTCGTCCCCCACCGGGAGCAGCGGTTCACCCGAATGCGACCCTCGGTTACATTACGGTCCCTGTTGTCAAACGCAACCGCACTTCTACTACACAAGCAAACGCGCGTAGGTGAAGTAAACAACGGCGAGATATTATCAATGAATCGGACTGGAGATGGATCGCAGGCTGGAAAGAAACAAAATAAAAGTAATTGACGGCAGAGATGTACGAATAAGGTGCATTGCCGGAACGTCCTGGTTTGAAATAATACTAAGGCGAATTTGAAGGAGCACGTTTATTCTCCGGTTCTCGGCGTGCATGCGGCTGAGAAGCAGGCGATCGCGTACAATAGGACAGGGCATTATCCAGTCCGCCTACCTTGGAGGTTCTGCACACGTATGTCGCTGA
The DNA here is from genome assembly GCA_026784285.1 of Stomatorhinus walkeri. Classification (NCBI taxonomy): domain Eukaryota; kingdom Metazoa; phylum Chordata; class Actinopteri; order Osteoglossiformes; family Mormyridae; genus Stomatorhinus; species Stomatorhinus walkeri. The sequence continues at coordinate 11,905,061 of JAODUD010000039.1, read as the reverse complement.
TTTGTCCGATAAGTTCCTCTCGCTCGAACCAATCATCCCACTCGTGTCCCGCCATCTGCGTGAAAGTTGAGCGGCTGGCTTTAGGTGATGAATGCGCGAAAGGGTCCCCTCTGTGGCAGACAGAAAGACGATCAACTCTTGGGAGGTATTTCCCGGTCGAAGAGACACGAAGGCGGGGGGCGGTGGAGGGGGGGGGGACGCGCAGAGCAGATCGGAGCGGCTCCTGCGGGAGGCTGGCTTCTGGCTGCGCGCTCCGATCGGTAAGTTAGTTCCTCCCGTGACGTGTAGCACAGGGGGGAGGGAGAGGAAGATTATATTAAAATTGGGAGTAAAAAGAGCACAGGGGAAATGCACCTGGATGCAATCTTTAGGAGATTGTGTATATATGCTAGAAATCGCCAGTTACCAGGGTGCAGCGGACTGCGTCTCCTGTAGACTGAGCAGATGGATGGCGGAGAAAATTCAAGGGATGGTTTTTTTTCCATGTGTGTGCGCGACATGCTTCCCAGCTTTCTGCGTCGCCCACATCCGTCACCAAATGCGGACACATTCTGATTGCCATTACTTTAATATCGCCTTAAAATGACTGAAACGATCCCCTAATGGAGTAGCCAATATCGCGTATCCCACGCCACGGTCATTTCGGTAACATTTTATCAGGATTACGACCGACGCTCGTTGTTGCACGTTTGCCATCCTGTTGCCCACCTGTTCTCTTTAAAAATTAATTTCATGACTAGACACACATCTTGTGTTATGTAGCCTATTAAAATACTCCGATGTTCCAGCTGCTATTTGTCTAGCTACGTCTATCTTAGCTAGGAAAGTTAATTCTGATTAATGGTAAACTGTCATAATTAAATGAGATTGCAGATTAACACATGAATATGTATAAAGCAAAAATGACAAAGATTTTGTTTTAGCATCGCACCCCCACATCAATATTAATGTCATGATCTTTTGCAGATTTTGGATGTAATTTTAATTATTCTTTTTTCACTGCAGCAGTCCAAATAAAACGACGATTTTATTTCTTATGGCGACCGAGCTTCTCTGTATGAGCAAACGGAGGATGGATGGATGGATTCATTCATTCATTTTTGTAGCAGTTGTGTATATGTCTGCATGTTTTCGTCCAGTAGCACCCCTGCATACAACTACAGACACAAATCATCTCACTGCAACATGTATACACGTAAGTAAAGAAGTTAGGAAAGATTATGTTAAATCACCGTGGGCCAAATATTCAGTTAGTCACAGCCTTAGTGGTGATGCTTCGCTGGGCTCCTCCAGGAACACCAGGCCGGCAATGTGAGCTCTTAAAGGGGCCAAAACACTGCATAGCTTCCTTCAACCTACAGCTTCACGTTATTGCCTTATATCACGCCATCGATTCCCCTGAGGAGAGACGGTGCAGCAAGGCGTCCCCGGGACCTGAAATTTGGCAGTGAAGTTTCTGCTGTCACGGGAAAGAACAAAATGCAAAACACAGGAGGACGCAGTGACGAAGGCCAGGCCAAATGTCTTACTGCCTCCATTTCTTTGCAGCGTTTATAATTTCAGACGCAAATGGATCCAGTATGGATGGTGCAGTTTTGGACCTCGGGATTTGAAACCTTTTAGCGTCTAATTATTCCCACAGAACAGTTTGAATGATCTTTATACTCTCTTAAAACTCAACCGGTTATAAGGTTTGGTTTGGTTGCCTTTTAAATTCAGGACACTGGAGCTGTGCAGCATTCAATGAAAGCCACTTTTGGCTGGGTGTGCTAAGATATCAGATCATACAGCTCGGATTCACTGCTGCTCTTTTCCGCAGTGATTAAATGGATAACCTAAGGGGGGCAGCCTGTTGCTCTCTTTTTACTGTATTTTTATTCTTAATTAATGTCATTTCTCTGACATGTTTATCTTTTTAATATATTTTACACGTCTTTAAACGAAGCCTATGTCATATGTTGCATTTTTTTGCGTCTGATGATGTTAGTAATTATATTAGCTTTTAATGTTTTGTTAGTTAGGTGCTTGGGGAAAGGACTTAAATTGAAAAATGAATTCATGTGAATCCGCAAGCACTAAGCCATGCGATTGCAAATGAAAGCGGACCTAGCAGAACGCAGGACGCAGCCTAAAACAACACTCGCGACCTCGCAGCATTACATCTGTCACCCCGTAGCGCCGAGTGACAGCATGTGGCTTCTGCTGCCCTGACCTCATTTCTGGGATGGAATAAACCACGGCTTTCTACATTTGGGGGATTGATTGGGGGTGAGCAGGAAAAACAAATTAGTGCATTTTGGTTTCGCTTCGACAGAAAACCACTTTCAAATCAGTATGAAAGATTAAAATCTATCGAATACGTGTAGCCAAACATCAAATAGATTATAAGCAATTCAGTATGATTGCAAAAATATATACAAACAGTCACTGTGTGACCGTGTTCTGGATAGATGTTTGGAAAGTGGACGCATGGACAATAATGATATGTTCATCCACCCTGACATCCATCAAAGTCCACGCTGTTCTGGCGCCTCATTGACATCTGTTAAGACCTCTTAAACTGCTTTGGAAAAAAAGTGACACTTCACAAATGATCACTGCCAGGCTGACAAATTTAGCCTTTCTGCATTTAAGAGGACAGCAGCATTTGTATAAGTACTGAAGATTACACTGACATTTACCATCTACCATGGTTCCTGCAAATGCCAATGTGGTCTTTAGTACTGAAGTCTACCACAGTAGACTTTTGAATAATATTAGTTTTAAATTCTCAAGTACACCAAGACTTCATTTTTAAACGAAAGTTCAGCTTGATAAAACGATCTATATGGGAACATACACGTTGCCCTTCATTTCCTGAGGTTTTGTTGCTTGATGGAAGGCCTTGGCGAACATTTTATGAAAAAAACGAAAATGAGATCATAACATTCGCACGGCCATTGGGCAGATGCAGACTATAGTAAACAGAGATTATCAACTTGAGTGATAAGACAGTGAACATGTCCAAACACACTCAGGCAAACAAGTGTGACCCACTTCTAGGTCCTTCATGGGTCACAAGTCTAGATTTCCCAGGGATGTAACACGCAGGGTGTTTCTCTACCCGAGGCAGTTACATCACTGATAAGGCACGAAGAGTCAGTGACTCAGGTGTCACAACAATATCGGTATGTCCACATCTGCATATTGTCAAGTCATTTCTCACTGCTGCAGCCCTGCATACAAGGATATCTTTTTATTAAGTATTATTATTATTATTATCTCAAGATTTTTCGTTTACTTCAGCTGCTTTTTAAACCTGTTTTGTATTTTTCAATGTAAGTTTATTGTAGTACTAGTTTACCTATATTTATGGCTTGGAAAAAAACTACAAACAGGGCATAGATCATTCACATATAATTGCATCTTTATTGTTTATAAGTACTGTAGAAAAATACTGGCTAAATACAGGTCCTGCTAATATATTTTCAAAAATATGAGGATTTTTTTTCCATCAGTAAAATATGTTGTAACATATAACAAAAGCTTTGCACCTCTGAACCAGCCTGAACATAGTAGTAGTTTCCTTATTAATATATTCTGCATCTCAAAAAGCTTCATGACATTTCTGTACAAAATATTACACCTAGGGCCCCGATGTTTGAATTCAGGAAAATAACTCTACATGCAAGTTCTATTGCATATCATGCAGTATGTGAGGGTCACTGCTGAATTTTTTTAAAGCTCTGATAAAATATAAAGCATCCGCAGTACTATAATAAGACAACTTAAATTCAACCATTCTCAAAACACACACACACGGAATAATAATAATTCATGTGTTAATAATAATAGTATCCTCTGCTTAGCATTACTCTCACATACTAGCTCTGATAATGACCAGGCCGAATCGTTATTTGGTGCGAATCTTCCGGATGACCATAGATTTATAAGGACATCAATCAGACAGACACAGCCTTAGCGGACATGCGTGGTCTACATCGATCACTGCCTAGTGTCAATGAGCAGAGTTCCAGCAGACCACTTACAGTGACAAAGCCCTGAAAAATGGGCAGATGCAGTGTGAAGTCGAATTCGGAGATTACCTTTGAGTTTTCCCAGCCAGAGCAGGAATACAGTTTAAACAAGTGGTAAAACAGCCAGAAGATCAAAAGGCCACTATGATGCTCTCGTGCTTGATCAGGAATGAAAACGTTCCACGAACAGGCCAAATCTCTCCAAGCCCAAGCCAAACCTTTTTTGGTAGCATCTAATACACAGTATTGTCCAAAATGCATATGCATGTACAGGTGAGGGTGTTTTAAATAGTTTTAACACAGTACCAATGTAGGTCAGTTGCATTATATTTACACATTCAAGCTGCATTCACATTTTAAACTCCCTTACCACACAGTATATTGTCTCTACGCAAAGTATATTGCATTTAAAAGTCATCAAGTTGGTAAGAGGTATCTGCAGCATCCATGTCCACTTAATGCACCAGATGCATAAGGGTTACTTCCCCCAATAAACACATACCTCATGTTAAATATTGCATATTACAGATTAACTGCTGTAGGATCATAGCTAATGTCTTTGCCTTTCCAAATTCTGCAGTACCTTTATTGGCCACTAAGGGGGAAAAAGATCATCTTTTATACACTGGACTGGATGTATACAGCTATACTGAGGGTTCCACCTTCATATGCAGCACAGTTACACTGCGTATTATAAAGCACAGCAATAGCAGTGCACTGGAATTCCTTTCACTGAGATAAAAAAGTAACAGTTTTAATAAACAGAGACTAAATATCTTGATGAATGAACCCCACAGTCAGTCTTGATTCACTGCAGATACCAACATTAAATATATCACATAATAATAATAATAATAATAATAATAATAAAATAATAATAATAAAAATAACAATAACAACAGACAGAAACATCCTGGAATATGGCTGCTAAGAAAAATAATATTACATGATCCTTCACTTTGTTTAAAAAAGAAAAATTACTGAAGGGGATTCTCTGAGTGCTAAGCGACGGAGCCTAAACATGCATTTGTACTTTGTGACTTGTGGAAATCTGCTGGCTCCTTCGCGTGCGTGTCTCAGGTGGGCGGCGGCCCGTGGTAGCGCAGCATGATGCTGAAAGAGCGGGCGAAGTTGTTGGCCAGGGAGCAGCTGGCGCCCTCGTCCGTCAGCGGCAGCAGGAAGGCGAGCAGCAGCAGGCCCAGCAGCAGCAGCTGAAGGGGCAGCGACACCCAGCAAACGCGCGACAGGAACCTGGAGCGATGCTGGGGAGACACGGGCGGAGCGGCTGCTGCAGGCTGACAACATGCTAACACACGGCGCCACTCCGGGCGGACGAGGGGGGCCTGACGTGCGGCTAAAACCGCGCGTGTAAAATCCATAGGCTTTATTCCGCATCAGAACGTGATCTATGACGACAGGCGGTCTGTACTTTTACACAGCGCTGTCAAATCGGGGGGGCCGTGCGTAGCCGTTTCTGGAGTTACACACCTCAGTCACTCACCTTTCTCATTATTACGCTCTCCTCTCGTAGGACTCTTGCATCCTACAGAAAAACGTAACGCTGTTTTGAAATACACTCAGGATACATTGAACGTTTGTCCAGTTTCAAGAGCTTAGAATGACATCTAGTGTCCGTGCCACAGATTTAAATTACACTTTCAAAAAACCAAGGTGAATATAACATACAACTCAATTCATTTTAGTTTCTGTACGCTGGTGTTTCCCAATTCGGTCCCTCGTTTGGTGCATGTTTTTGCTCCCTGCCAGACAGTCCATGTTTTTGCTCGGGTGGTGGGAGGGAGCAAAAACGTGGACCATCTATGGGTATCTCAAGATTTTTCTTGTTTTTTTTTTATGCTGTACACTAAGTACTCATTTTAAAAGAACGTGGATGCATCAAAATGTTCTATGGACAGTACGATCCCTAAATCAGTGTTTCCCAACCCAGTCCCCTGGGAACCCCGGAAAGTCCACGTTTTTACTTCCTCGCAGCTCCCAGTGCACCTGTACCAGGTATTCAGTGTTCCTGATTGGCTGGGAGGGAGCAAAAACATGGACAGGGTTGGGAAACACTGCCCCACACCGTCAGTCACGCTCGCTCATCCACCAGGACCATACCGTGGGTTGTAGGAGGGCATTTAGGTCTCCTGCATCCTTCAGCTTGGACTTGTAAAGCATCCAACGGTACCTCAGCTCCTCCAGGTCCTCCGCTTGAGCCGTCACCGCCCCCACCCCCCACAACGCGAGCAGCTTCTGGAGCCGGCTCTGGCCCCACCCCACACGGGAACGCAGGTCCTGCAAAGTGTTCGAGTAAAAGCACCCTCGGTCACAAGCATAATCACAGCTAAAGTGACATTGTGCCATGAGACCCTGCACCAGAGGCCTTCATCAATATGAATTTCCCCCACAGAGGCCACCAGACTTACTTTTAGTGTCTGTTCCCTCTCCTTCCGCTCAGCGGCATTTATTTGCCCTTTCTGTCCCAGAATCCTGGAGAGTTTATCGTTCTCGGCCTTCAGCCACACCTCAAACTCCCTTAGAAGTTTAGTATCACCCTGGAATTCAGGGTCAGGTATCTGGAGAGCATTAGCAGAGGCATAAGGAGCAAACAGAGCTTAGCGGATGTAACATTAAGGCTTTTACATCAGTCAATCCACATTTTTTTTCAGAATCAATGTCTCTATGCCAAGTGTATTACCAGTCTGCGATGAACTGATCCATCCTTAGGGATTTGTCTTCTCTCGTCAGACAAATCTTCTGCACCACTTTCTCCACCAGACCTCAGCTTGGGGGTTTTATCAACAGCGTACATATCTCCCCCTTTGTTCTGCCATTTATTCCACGCATGACTTCCTTCTGCGTATTTTCCATAGGCATCTCGGCCACTTCCACTGGGGGAGTTGCCCACGTCGAGCCCGGCTCCTCTCCAGCTTTCATAGTCTGAGGCTCCTCGCTGTTTCGAGTCTGAGGCTCTCCGCTGACCGCCTCCTTTCGGATGCTTCTTGCCAGCATCTGAGTCACTTGATGCCTCAACCCAAAAACTAGTACCTACCACACTTTTCTCAGCCTTGATGCTAGAGCCAGAACTCCTTTCAACTACAAAATCCCCATCAAAACTGTCAGATTCCCCACCTGCTCCAGCTACCACCTTGGGTGTTTTCTCAACCATATCCTCTAGCAGATTTAATCCTTTTCCACTAGATCCATGATCCATCCTGAGATCTATTCCATCAGGCTCCTCACACTGGATCCCTGACTTTCCCCCTTTTTGCACACCACTCCGAAGATCTACATCTAAATTACCCAAAAGTTTTCTAGTTGAGTCCGCTCTACTCAGAGTGTCCCACCCTGCATCAATTCGCTCTCCCCTGATGCCACACTCAGACACTAGCTCTGATTTCTTCCCCTTGATGGTATGTTCACATTCCATCAAGATGGAGTCTCTGTCTGACCCAATCTCGCCCACCATCTTTCCCACTGGAGAGACCTCTCCGACACCAGCTGCTCCTTCCCCATTAAGCAACCTGCAGGGCGAAGTGAGATAAATCATAGCATGTACTGGTCAAATACACACAATATAAAACCCATTTCCTACACACAACACTGAGCAATGGAAGATGCATCCTTCTTACAGTAAACAGTTTCTTAAAGGTGAAACAAAATAAACCATTTAATTTTCCTTTTATGTTGCAATTAATTTTTAATACACAAGCATTAGAGGGGGTATTTGCTCTCAGACTGAAATCCAGGCTTTTATTTTGCTTTCTAAAAGCATGCAGCTCCCAAAATGCAATGAGAAAATCTAACTCAATGAACACAATCCTACTATCCTGCAGAATTTACCATCGTATCTTCCGCTCCACGTGAGAGTACTCCATCATGCATGTGCATCAGGGTGGCCACGGAACCCATTTCAGGGTGAGGGAGGACACTATGAGCTACTTCAGATGTTACAAACTACTTTAAGACTGAAATGCTCCTGGGCTTGGCGAATGGGTTTAATTCTCCTTGTGCTTCTTACTGGTTTGTTTCCTTCATTGAAACACTCACCCAGCTGTTTCACATTAACATTAGTGACACATGCAGGAGACTGACCGATCAGCACACAGCAAGGACTCAGGGCTAAGGTGACATCCAGGTCTTTGTAATTGAACTTGTAGTTCACAGACCCTGTCCTGGCTTATAGTGCCCCCCCCCCCCGACATGTATTTGGCGGTCACCCTAATGTACCTACATGTTCTGAGTCCCCACGGAAGAGAGGTACACAATCGAGTAACAGCCAGTTCTACCTGAAGACGTTGAGGCTGAGGGTGTGGAGTGACAGCCATGACTCCCGTAAGCGGTGCAGGTCCCTCAGAATGTGCACCCTCCCATCCTCTGACGTTCTGGACAGCACCATCTCACCCTGGGCTTCGGTCTTGTGCAGCTGAAGTTCTTTCTCAGGAAACTCCCCTAGCGCCCTCTAGAGGTGATGAACATAACTGTTCAGAGCTTATCAACAGAAGGTCGATAGTTTTGCACTAGAACAATTCATCCCATTCCATCCCAACTAAAATAACAGTAATCTCATGAAGGGTCATTTACTTAGCCTGAGCATTTGCAGTTTAATTACACAAGTCCTTAAGTTCTACAAGTGCTTAGTTAATGTCAAATAATGGCACTATATTAAAAATGCGGGCCCAGTCCCAGGCCAGGACATCCTTGTGAGATGAGGGGAAGGGGGAGAGGAGACCTCGGCCTCTGCGCGGCGATTCTGCACGCTCCACTCGCCGTCCGCGCCGCGGAACGACTCCAGCTTCTGCCTCATGATCATCAACCACTTCTCCACCGTCAGCAGGCTCTCGTGGAAGTTCTCATGCTCCGCGATGCTCCGCTCGCTCTCATTCACC
>JAODUD010000039.1:11865361-11891229 GCA_026784285.1 Stomatorhinus walkeri | reverse complement strand
TGACTGGACTGGTTCTCTTCTAGTGACTGTAGTGAGGCTGGCCTGTTGGGAGTACCGACATGTGACTGGACTGGTTCTCTTCTAGTGACTGGTATGTACCTGCATGACCAGGAGGTTCTTCTCAGGGTCCTCAACTTCATTGCAGCCATTCAGCTCCGCCGTTTTGGACGCCAACCATGCCAAAAACTTCTGACCGCGGCCTTCGTAGGTCTGGTGGTCTTTTACAATCTTCTGTAAGAGCGCCACCCTCTCCTAAGAGCAGGAGAAGGAGAACAGAGTATTCTCTAAACTCACAGCAAAGTCAAACTCCTGTGGGACATTGGCCCTTGGCCATCTTGAACATGTGCCCCTTGCTCTCACTGACAGAGCATTATGGTGACACACAATAGGTAGAAACACAATAAAACGAAACACACAACCCTTTCATTCAAATTAAATTGGGCACGCTTCAGAAGTTCCTAAATCATCGCATTATCTAGCTCAGTATCAGAAAACAGTCACAATCACAGTATTGTGAGATTCCAACTGACAGAGGCAGACACTGTTTGTTGGTTTAAATGCTGGAATGTAACGTGTCCCCTGCTTAGTTTGCCCCCTACACATTTTTGACATATTCTGCGCGTCTCCACATGCATGCACTAGCAAAATGGGACATACCAGCAAACAGAAAATCATATTAATCCACAAATAGTGAACAACAGGATGCCAGTCTCTGATTATAAGCCCTGGATTCCTCACCCTCTATAGCGATCACTGCAAGGAAGGGAAGCAACGAGGTGCAGGACAATCGCACATCGTGAAACTAAAATCAGCAGATTTATTTTTCCTTCAGTAAAAACCCAAAATAGCAATAGATTGTGTATAAAAACAATGGACAATATTCACGATGGGACCTAATTTAGGAAGAAATTCTAACTTTAACAAATTTTTTTTAATTAAAAACATTGTATGAACTACCAAGGTCCCCGTGTGCATAAACAAAGGTATAAATAAAAATATATGGCACAGAAGGTTGCCGTATGGGGGCCCGGCCTCCACACGTCTGCGGGTCCTTGAGCAAGGCCCCCCAGCTCCCTGGGCGCCGCTACGGATGGCTGCCCTTCACAGACAGCTTCTTCTCACCCACAGGGAGCATATTGAGGGAAGCAAAGAAAAATTCCTAACGGGTATCAATAAAGCATCAATTAATTATTATTATTATTATAACAGTAAAAAAAATGGTGCCGTCACTCAGTGGGTAACATGTTTGCCTGACATGTCAAGGACTGGGCCGCAGGGTTTATTCGTGTCATTCTGGGTCCCTCATGCAGACCAAGTCAAGCAGTTAAGCAAACCTCTGACCTGTGATGGACTGGCATCCTACCCAAAACCCTGTACAGGGGAAGAGGGTCCAAGACGACTGGATGGACGAAAACTACAATACGATGGGGTATGAGTCACCTTGAGAAGGAAACACCGGTAACAACCAAAGACCCAGCCTCTGCCAAAGAGAATCATTTCCACATTCATTACCAAGACAGAAATGTCATATTTAGTCAGAAGGTTCATGCTCTCCTGCTCCCTGGGGTTTTATTGACTGAGCGATGCAAGCTTTCCATACCCAAGGACCGTCAGCAGACAGCGCAGGGGTGGGTAGTCTCATCCAGAAAGGGCCACTGTGTTTGTGGGTTTTCGACGCAACTCCCTAATTAGGTTACTAATTAGAGCACTGATTGGCTGAAGAGTCCTCACACCTGGGTTTGAACAGTCGACCTAAAGGATATCCCAAAAACCTGCGCACACACTGTTTCTGTGAGTGGGCCCTCTTTTCATCCCTTACCAACCCTAACACACAGATGACTTGTGGCAGATCCCAGCATCCTTACCGCAGCCTTATCCCGGATCTGGTTGTAGGCATCCTGCAGCACCTGCAGCGCCTCCGAGCCCACGCTGGGGTCCTCGGTGCGGCTGTATAAGGCCAGGGCCTCCTCCAGGAGCCTCTCCAGCAGTTCCGCCTGGCCATGCACATCGCTCAGCAGCACCTGGTGGTGGTCCAGCTGCCACAGCTTCTCTCGCAGGTCCAGTTGCAGCTCCAGCTGTGGCTCCATTGTGCAGCGCATCTTACCCAACCAGACCGCGAACTCCTCATGCACCTTGAGGTACTCGCTCCAGTGCAGCCACACCCACTCAATCCGGCTGCCAGGGACAAGGAAGGGAGAAATTAAAACCAGAGGTGCAGTGACAGGGCTGGCGAAGGCCTGGGGCCCTAAGCTGGGAAGGGGGCCCCCCGAGGGCGGTAGATTACATGAAGCTTTGCAATGACAAGTCTGATTTATTTCTGTATTCTGTATTTCACAAAACTGAAAATAAAAGTCATGTGTTAATAAGTAAAATAAAGGTGATACATTTTTCCATGTCGGGGGAGGCCAAGTTGGAAGTGCCCCGTGGAGTATTTTGCCCCCAAAGTCCCTAGAATCATCTCTGATTCAAATATAACAACTACAAAGTTTGGAAACCAGAACTCAGGCAACCCATCTTCAATGCACAATTAACTATTTTAAAAAGTTCTTTTAGCAAATGTTTTTATCCAAAGACACATATTTCAGAAAGCAAAATCAGGTTCAGGGCCTCGCGGTAAGGCCCAGTGTTGAAATCACTTCTCCAATCCAGGATTCTGAACCAGTGCCCTTTCGATCATATGCATCGTGTCCTTACCCACTGTGCCACACTCACCGATCAAAGAAACCAATGTTTTGCAAATAATTGTTTAAAAAGACAGAATTGTTGTAGATGGTATAGCGGCTCACCAGTGGCAGTGGGTGATGTAGGTGGTCGTCTCGTCCCAGAATGCTTTGAGCTCCTTCAGTTTGGCGTGTGTCTCCCGCTTGACCTCCTCATCCCCGCTCTCCAGCAGGATGTCGGCTACGGCCAGGACCCTGTCCATCTTTATCCGGCCTTCATGCTCGGACTCACGGATGTCCTGCGACGGGGCACAGCAAAGGCCCTTTAGCTGCAGAACCCAAGTTTCTCCAAAACGGTTTTGCCAATTAATTATTATAAAAATATCATAAAATAATCATTATTATATGATGATAAATTCAAACACGTAATTACAATAACAATTATTGTTAACAATTACAGTTGTTTTTATTATTTTTGCATAAAACCAATTAATTGGTTCCCGGCCCCAAAAAATTACACCCAAATATGTATTTTTTTGGCATTTAGACACAAAATTAACTAGACAAAAGAAGAGCATATACTGTACTAAAGACAGCTAAGCACATTTATCAAACCAGTCATTTTTAAAGTAAGAACATAAATGTATCCAAATAATGTTAAAGTAAAAAAAAGAAAAAAAAGTGTCCTGCCCCTATCTTCCGCTCCTTCCATGTGCCACGCCCCCTCGGTAACCCCGTGTGGAATCCCCGTGTGATCAGCTGTTTCTGGTTCTTGTCATTAGTCCTCTGTATTTAGTTCGTATTTCAGTGTGTTTCCCCAGTCCGGTCATTGTATTGTCCATCTGCATTTTGCCTGCCTTACCTGTAATTAAAACCCATATTCCCCGATACCCTGACGTCTGCGCCTTTGTCTCCATTTCATCCCCGCTTGGCACAACAATATTATTATAATTAAATATATAAATGGTTTATTATTAATATTAAAATAATTAATATGAAATCTTTATTTTTAAATGTATTTTATTATATAATACTTACTCTAGTCTAAATGTATTTTTACTGTCTAAATATATGTATTCAGCTAGTGTTAACATGCATGATGCAATCACATCTAATGCCAGGCTGAGACTGATGTGTTGCCCTTTGTTTCTGCAGAGAGATGCCGTGTGACTCATTTCCCCACGTGTACAAGTTATCTTAGGTCTGCGTTCACGGTTTGACTTCTGAGATTCAGATCGAGTTCTAAGTAATTTTTCTTCGAACTGGTTAGTTCGACTTGAAAAAATTCAAGTTCTATTGAGTTCGAGAACTGAGGTACCACTGTATATGATAATGATCAGTGTTTTTTTTCCCTTTACTGCCATCGTTTGGCATTGCCTACAGTGGTTGAGGGCCGGGGGGGGAGGGGGGGGGGGCTCACCTAGGGTGCCACATGGTCATGTTGAATACAGGAATCTGTGCATGTGGCCAGCAGGGACCAGAGCCACTCTCCACACCTCCATGCAAAAGCGTATTACAATGTATGCAGCGGAATACCTCTGTCTCTCGGAGCCGGGCCTGCAGGGCATCCCTGGGGCCCTGAGTGTTGTCATTCACCCTCAGCCTCTCGTGGGCTGCTCGCATCCAAGACAGGGCGGCCTCCAGGCTGTGCCCAAACTCAGCCTGCTCCTGCTGAGTCATGGCAACGTAGGTGTTGCTGGGAGCAGGAAAGCTGAGGAGAAACACCGATGCAGCCATCAACTTAGACCTCTGTGACTGAGTTTGTGTATTTACATATACACAAGGTGGCAAGGTACTGCCCCAAAGCATGATGGGAAACACACATGATGTGCTTTAAGGCTTCATACATACAGCATATCGATTTACACAGTATTACCAAACTCAAAGTACAGTTAGAAACTGTGGAGATTTGCCTACAAACTGTCACTAAATGACTGCATTTTTTAGGCTAGTGTGAGCCCCTTGGAGCAGGTAATAGTGTTGAGTGGAAAACAGATAAAGGCAACAATAAGGCCAATCTGTTGTTAAGCTGACGGCCTTGCAGACACAGAAAATACCCAGTTTACAAATAATACATGTAAAATCGTCCTCATAAAATATGTATCCAAGACATCAAGTATTATTATTAGTAACTTTCATAGCACTGGTACTAAAAACATTGTTTGCAGTAATATTACGTGCATGCCAGCAAGCAGGTCATTTCATAACGACTGATTCTTCTAATCAAAATTTCGAACACATGTGCACATTTAAATTAATCTAAATGTACTATAAGCAGGGTTTATAAAGGGGTGGGGGGAAAGGGGCACAGGCCCTAGCTAAAAGCTGATTGGCCACCAGACTGCCCTCATCTACGTCACTCATTTATTCAAAATACATCACTCACTAATAAAACTGGCCCCTCTATATAAATTATGGTCCTTCTTATGCCACTCCCAGCTTAAATAAAAAACCCTAGAATCGCCCCTGACTAAGGTCAAATCGTGTCTGTACTGTTTTTAAAAACTTTGCATGACTATGACAAGCCACATTGTAGAGCAGTTTGGTCTTTGCACAAGCGATACGAATTTCTAAATGCCTTTTTACAAACATTTTCCCCCTCTTCTTGTAAGTAATTCGCTACTCACATTTTGTATATGTGTATCTTACGGCATTGCTTGCAACGGAGATACAATGAAGTTTAATTGAGTTTGCTACGGCTAGCCACATTCAACCCAAGATTGACAACATTTTTAACCCACTTCCCCTGTGAATCTGTTTAAGCCATATATAACAAGAATTTTTACAAGAGTAGTTAAAATGTCGCCGTGCTGGAGCGACTCGAAGTAGGGATTTCTTAGTCATTTTTTCCTGTATGAGTCATAGTGGTTTTCCTCTGCAGTCGCAGTAAAAAAAAAAAAAAAAAAGAGGAGCGATGATTATGTACATAACGACAATGTATTTTATGCTGCATTATCGATTCTATTTGAGAAACACGTAAGACCACGATCATCATGAGAAAATCCTCACCCTCTAAACGTTAGGGAGTTAGCGGTAACTATCTGGACCAAATACAACATTTGGGGTTTCCGGCAGCTCATCCATAATATAAAATTAATTGCAAGGGAAACAAACATTTCGGTAGCGAATCCAATTTCAAATACGCCTACTTTTCAAAATCATTTCAATTCACAGGCAATGATTAGATACTTTAGAGCGATTAAAAGTAAAACGGTTCAACTAGGATGCCTGTCAAATGAGAGTTTCAAAGTTGAGATGTAAACGAAGAGATTTGGTGTGAAGACAGCATCTGTCTGCACCAAGAGTACAGCCACATTCAACACATTCAATATTTACCATAAGGGTGCAGATCATTCACATTTTGGGAATGCTAATAAGCATTAAATTAAAGGTCGACTAACGAGAAAGCTTCCCAAATACAAGAAGCCAGCTACGTGTCTTAATGGTAACACTGGCGGCCGCATGGCAAATACAAGAATGATGAATATACGTGTACATAGTTTAAAGATGCATCAATACAACGAGACTGTTTTAAAATAATTAAATAAGCTTACCACTAAAGAAACATTACAAAATTTGCAACCTTCCGCTTCATACAATGATCATGCAACAACTCACCGGAGGCCTAGGCGTATATGGATGAAACTTTGCACTCTCAGACAGTAATAACACACACCCAGAGACGCGGATTGCTGGGGCAGGACCTACCATTCATTCCGGGCTGCGCCCTTACGCACGCTGACGTCACGCCGTATGGAGTGCGCTTCATTGCTGAAAATGACAACAACGAACGTGCCCCTGTAAATATTTCACCAAATAAAAGCTGCACGACGTAATGTTGACCAAAATGTTTTATTTCACAGCAGGCAAAGATTCTACCGTAGCCGTCCTCTGGATACATTTCAAACATAACAGGAGTCAAACTTCCGAAAACAGCGTAGATTTATTAAACCTGTGAAATTATTTTACTATAAAGACATTTAGGTATAAATTCGTTAAAATACGCAAGTTTATCGGGTGAGAATTAACAGGCTTCGTGATTTTTAAATGCTTTCCTCCAGTTAACTAGTAATGCATCTGCAATTTTCATAAAGATGTAATCAGTCAATAACCAAGCCACTCAAGTTTGTATCGTGGCACGTTGTCAAAATACGCATTGAACAAAGCAGAAATAAGATCTTTCACAAAACGTCCAACGTAACCATTGGTGATTCCCGTGCCTGTGGAAAGAAACAAACGGTAAGTACTAAATTTACCACCAATTTACCAAAACCAATACGTCCAAGTATCGGTCCTAAAGGTAAGCTGCGCAGTAATACAGTTACCAACTGTAGCAGCTTTAAGTGCCTGTCAGGGGACTCGTCCAAACAAGCAATATCTAGCTGCTTAGATATGCTCTGCCTGCTTTCAGATAGGGGACGAAACAGACTTAGCCGTCACCGCCGCGGAAGCAGGGCACAAGAGGGATGTGGAAGGAACATCGCACGTGGAGCCGCGCGCCCTCCGGCGGCCACGCCTTCGCTTCCTTCGCCTAATGTCTGCAGTCCATTTTCGCCCCAAACGCTATGGATGTAGGGAGCCAACTCACAGGACTGCAAAACTCAAGTAACAGTGTGTATGTAATGTGTGTGTGTATATATATATATATATATATATATATAACGTTCACTAACAAGCTACGTTAAGAAAAACACATTCGTAAAACAAACCTTTCTTGCCATGGTGAATAAAGCGACATTCCAAGCTACCTGTAAAAGTTCTTATCCCGCCACAAAACATCGACCTAATTCATTCTGTTATATAGCTTTAAGAAAACGGAAGTGACGGAAACGGAAGTTTGTCACACAATAACAGGAAATAGTTTGAACAAATTGCGTACCAGATGCACTCGCAAACTCTTTCGAAGAGAATATCGTCAATTTGTAATTAAAACATAATAATAAAATAATAAAAATAATACATTTGCTAAGATTGGACCATGTTAATAGGAAATATTTGCTGTATATTTTGTGAAGTTGAAGATTGACGTCGACGTGAGCCAATCACGTGAGGCTTTCGTCAGCCAATCGAGGCGTTGTGTTTCTCCTTGGTTGTAGTTCTGCGCGAATGTCTTGGTATCCAGTCTAGACTTCTATCAGTTTGTGTAACTCGGTGTAATTTTGAGAGGCGGATTGTTGTATTTTAAAAAGAACGATGAGCGGGATGTTTAGATCACTACTTCGGGCTGTGCAGGTGGGCGCAGCGACCTGTCGACCGAAGAATTTTGATGCCCATGTGTCGGTAGTCCCGGCCCGACTCTTCTGTGCCTCTGCTGAGGAGAATGATCTTGCTGAAATGGTGAAGAAGGACAAAGTTGTCGTTTTTATGAAAGGGACTCCAGCTCAGCCCATGTGCGGCTTCAGCAATGCCGTGGTCCAGATTTTGCGGATGCACGGGGTGGAAAACTACGCTTCGTATAACGTACTCGAAGACCAGGACCTTAGGCAAGGTCAGAACAGAAAAACTAGCCGGTGGGATAGGATGCCATGTCGTGTCGTGTCGTGTCGTGTACTTCTTCCTCTTTGTTTTCCATAATGATCGCCGCTGTTCTTTGCCTTTATTCGCCACGAGTTCCATCATTTCGCATATCGTACGTTATGCTTACTAGCTGCGGTCCCTAATGCAGGCCCCTATACACACGGCGCGTGCGTTCTCGGCAACCTATAGGGAATTTTTTGGGGTCACTTTTGTATGTTAATTACGCAGTTAACAAAAAGCAGGTTTATCGCCTAATATTTTTACGCCACTAAGATTTTGATAGCAACTACCGATAACTTTTAGAAAAAAAGCGGTCCAATGCAAACGTGGCATTGATGGATTAGTTTATCTCCTCAGCGGTTTTACCTTTATCGGTGCAGACCAGCATGTAGCGAAGGGCGTTCACTACTGCTGTCAACTTGGTCCGGCAATTATGTCCCCTGTATTATTTGTGAGAATACTCTGAAATGGAACAGAAATAAGTATCGTATTTGTTATTTTCCTCGGTGCAATATGAACAAAGTTGGTAACTTAAACCTTTAAATGTATTATGACCAAGATAGTGGAGTGAGCCTTTCATTACCCAAAGGTCAACAGATGTTGTTTTCCCTGTATAAATTCTTAGGATGTCATAAGAATGATTTTTTAAACCAAAATTATTATTATTATTTTGCTAAGGGAAGGTAAAATATTCTATTAATATTACATTAATGTTATTTGCTAGGCTGCCACTTTGGACTGATAATTTGTTTTTCCATGTTCTAAAGTTAACCAGTATTTTTAAGTACACATTCTTCTAAGCCTAAGATGCTAGCTAACATTAAATATATAATGTAATGTTTGGTAGACCTATATTCAACAAAGGATGTGTAAAGACGTGTTAGGTTTTGTCTACAGGTGCTGAAACTCAGCTGGGGATGCATCCAGAATGACTCAGTAAATGATAGTGACTACTGCTCTCTGAAATTCATCTCTGTCACTTTATCCGGCAGGAGTCAAGACTTTTTCCAATTGGCCGACGATCCCACAAGTGTTCTTCAATGGAGAGTTTGTCGGCGGTTGTGATATTCTCCTTCAGATGCACCAGAATGGAGACCTGGTAGAAGAGCTGAAGAAACTGGGGATCCGTTCCACCCTTTTAGATGTTGAGAATGATGAGAAATCCAAGTAGAACTATAAGGGACAGGGTTGATGATAATAGCTGCCAGATTTTGGAAAAAAACATTACATATTTACTCCAGTATTACTGGTGGTAAAAATTTTTGATGATCCAGGTGCTGGAAAATGTCACGCTCTATGTTGTATGTACCCCCAGTTCAGACTTCCACAGAACAAAATTAATCTTATATATTTTGTTTCTACATATTGAATTTTTCAGTAATTAAATGCACTGTGTATAGAAGATATTGTAAATGATACATGTTTCACAAGTCAGCTCTTTATATTAATAAAATATTTTAATGTGCAATGAGTTTTAACTCTACATATCCTTTGATGAATATTACATAAGGATGCATTCAGAGTAAAATATACTTAGCTTGTTTTTTAGTTATTTGAAATTAAGTATATTAGACAACATTCAAGAAATTAGGGAATATAAAGTTCTGTTGAACATATAATGAATCATGTGAACCAGTTCACCCTTACAGTGTTTATAAGAATTGGATTTTGTTAGATCCTTTTAATGGTTGTCACGAGAGGTCAAAGAATAACAAAGTTTAGTCATTCGTTTTAACTTGGGTCAAAGGAAATCAACAATGTAATATTGACCCCCTTCTCCCAGGTACCTCATACAATATTTAGGATCAGCTGTTTGGATATTTAATTAAGCCTGGAGTTGCTCTCTGCAATATGAATGTGGCTTTGACCCACAACGAGAAGCTATCACACTGCCTACATGCTCAGAATAAGAGGTTGTCAATGCAAGTCAGTGTAAGGAGAGTTAGTGAGCAATCGCCAACAGAACTGTTAGAATAGTTAGAGCTATCTAACAACTGGAGAGGTTTTTGCTACAGTTGCAAATATCCCTAGGAGAAGTCATCCTGCTAAAAGAGTCATTTGTTCAAAAGCATATGGAAAACACATGATAGCTTGCTAGAGACCGCCCATGTGATCGTCAAGAGTTCACATTCTGTTTTGAATGGTTTTGTGCAAGATAATTCTCATAAAGAAACTGTATTTTGAAATTAGAAGCTCAGCAGTGGTGAAGTATGGCTTGAGTATGTTGTCCTTGACATCAAAAGAGCCATACATTTTGCTCTCAGGCAACAGACAATAATGGATAGGTCATTAGTCTGTATGCTGCAGCACAGCTGGACCATGCATTAAGACCCAATACACCACAGAATGTCTAACAGGGAATTATTGCAATCGAAATAAATGAATGGTTTGGACAAGCCTAGTCAAAATACAGACCTAAACCCCACTGAGAGGTGGTGACAAGGCCTAAAATGAGCTGTCCACTTCAATAAGCACAACATGTTATTGGGTTAAAGTAATCCTTCATAGGAAAGAGGCCAACATTCCTCCATAGAGCTGTATGATAAAAATAGTTATGAAAACCATCATCAGGTGTGTCATATACACAGCGAATAAGCAGCTATACCCCCATGCAAGCAGATCCAAAATACGCACAAGTGAGACAACCCATAAATGGGGCAGAGATCAGAGTTGTGATATTGGTTCATTCAAGTGCCCTTTCATCTAATACCACAGAAGTGTCAGTAAAAAGTTGTACTAACAACTACAGGAGGAACATTTTTTTATGCAGAAAGATTTGAGGGAATATATGGTACCATACTCCAATAGGAACTGTTATATAATAATAACAGTTTGTCCCAAAACACTGCCAGATGCAAGTACTGAAAAAGCGACAGTGCTGAATAGCATATCCATTTTATGCATGTCTAATACCATTAGACCATGCTCAACTGCCATTCCTATTTCTTTCCTGTTTTGTTCTACATGTACACATAAATTATTCAATTTTGCTACAAAAATTAGTTACCCTAAATGGCACTTTGCTGTTTTATAAATATGGAGTACTACCACATCTCCAAAAATTTTTTTTGAACTTACCAACTATTTGGAAGAGTGAAATCTGATGCCATTAATATTTTGCACAAAGGCTCTGATGCACTGAGATTGGCATGAGGATAAGCTGAGTAGAGCTGCTTCCAGGTGCTGAGCTGGTACTTTCCCTTCCAAGGACGATTTTCTCCTTGCATTGGATTCATTTGGTTACTTTTCCTTTTTCAGCTTTCGAGGAGCTCCAGCAGTCATCCAATGATTTGGGAGCATTACGTTACGCTGTCATCCCATCCGGGCTGTATCACAGATATTGCCCCACTGCAAGTTCACTATGAGTAATTATCTAGATATTAAGCAGTGTTAAAATAAGACAGTCCTAATACAGCAATGCTTTAGTGCCATTGTGTAGGAGAAAGTTTAATATAGGTGGGGAAAAATTTAATTACTTAACTCTAAAGGAATGTTTATTGGGGGGATGAATCAAGCCAATATAATTATATGGGAGGATGGGCACCCTCCCTGAGTTCCTATGCCACTGCATTTAGTGTCTTTTTTGGTGGGACACTTTTCATGTCACGCACTAACAGGCACGAACATCCAGGAACACGATGCAACACACAGGACTGACGACAAAACCTTAATGACCGGACTGCAGAAACATGCTCTTCAACAACGCGGACTTAAATACACAGGACTACTTTACATAAGTAGAAAGAGCTGGGAACACAGGGATTCCACACGAGGTAACGATGGGAGCGTAGCACACAGGAGGATCGGCATGAGCAGTGCATGACAGAACCCTCCCAAATGCACTCTGGGAACGCCAAAAGGGAACGGAGGGACTACAAAGGACTCAAGGCAGAACAGGACAGCATCTGGGGAAACAAAAGCAACAACATCAATGAACCATGGGGAACAGCACAAGGGGGAAGCAAGACAACAAGAACCCCGACAACAACTGGCAGAACACAGACACAAATAGGGACACCAAGGATGGAAACAATGGAGTAAACAATGGAGGAACAACAGCCTATAACACCCCTATGAAAGGCGGACAGGGACCAGGCAGGAGCAAGGCAAAACCAAATGAATGGGGAGGGAACATAAGGAAATCACTCACGAGGGAACCACATCCAGGGGCAAGGAGACAAAGGGTGGGGGAACCACGGAGCTGAAGGGAACCCCAGTGGGCAGAAGGTCGGGAGCATCATGGGGCACAGGCGACCACGAGGCCAGAGCCAGAGGGACCCTCAGAAAATGCAAGGCAGGATGCAGAGGGGACACCAAGGGGGCGAAGAAGAAGGCCAAGGGACTACTGGAGAAGGCCAGGGGTTGTGCTTTGGGTATGGGCACACGCTCGGGTGAAGCAGCAGCGACCCCGGGCGGATGCTCAGGTGAAGCAGCTGCTACGCAGGCTTCGGGCGCACTCTTGGGAAGCAGTTGCTTCTTCCAAAAATACTTGCTCCTTCTTCCTCAAGGAGAGCACCCTCCTCAGGGTCTCCGCTGCTTTCTCCAGTTCTTGAGGCAGGGAAGTCTGGGTCAAGGAGGTAAACTCCCCTTGAAACTGCATCAGAAGTGCCGCAGCCTCTAAGGAATCCTGCACTGTCGGGTCCTTCAGTATTCGGCATTATAATCCCCAAAGGGTAAAGAACTTTCCAGCCATAGTCTGAGGGGTTGACACAGTGGGCACTGGCAAAGTGGCAGGGAGATGAACCTCAGGTGCAGGTGAAGCGGCGGGGAATATTGGCAGGTTGCTAATCGAGAGGGGATCCCCTCAGTTTTCCGCTGGGGAGAAGTCAGAGATTGCAATGGGACCTGGAGGGGATTCCTGCATGCCCTCCATTTTGTGGTCCTTCCACTTCTTCTTGCGAGCTGTTTTGGTTGGAGCCAGTTCAGGTAGTTCCAAAGGGAAATAGGGCAAGCCACAGCGACTCCGCTTCTCAATTGGCGTAAGTTTTCTCACACCTCCACCGTGAGGTGCAAGTCTTTGGGCGGGGAGATCTTCTTCAGGATGTCCCTTGCCAGGATAGCAAGGGCTTGTGCTGGGGGGTCCTCTAGGACCTCGGGTTACCGAAGACAATATATTTCCTCCTCCGTTAACTCGAGGAACTCCTCCTCAGTGAAAGGAGATGTCTTCTTGTAGAGTCCGGTCAGGCATGACATTTCATATCCTTTGACAGATCAGGTCTAGTGGGAAATGATGTTCTAAGTTATATAATCACTGAAGCCATGTCGCTATGGTAAAAGATCTTAGATATGCTGATATTGTATCCATTCATACAATTTTACAGGTCAGGTCAGGTAGTGCTGCACCTACCACACAACGAAATATCCCGGGATCCCAGTTGGCAAGCCCCAGCAGTGCAGTCCCATCACCCATCAATGGTCATCTATCTACCACAGCCAGGTGTCACATGGGTGTCCCCTTGGCCTGGTCCAGCCACTCAGGTTTGCAGCAATAAGGATCCTATGAGCTGTATGACCCTCAGGGAATCGTGCCACATGGCCATAGTGCTGTAACTGATGCTCCCTCACAATACAGGTAATGGTGCCTCATTCAGATCTCCCTGAGCAATCGCTCATTCAACACAAAGTCAAACCAGCAGTACTCAAGGACTCTCCAAAGAGACACAGTATAAAGGGAGTCTAGACTTCATCTCAGGTCACTAGATAGTGTCCATGTCTCACAACCATATTCTAAGACAGGGAGCGTTTATCCAGGACACTCACAAGCCCAGACAATCAGAACCTACGCTCAATCTCTCCTGAGCCCCAATCAGAGCCTCCATTGACTCGTAGCATCATCTTCAAAGTTAAGATCAGTGAATCTTTCACCACCAACAGATGCCCCACACACGCTGGACCTCACGGTTCTGCCCAACATCTAATCCAGGCAAGCACTAAACAGAGTAGGAACATGAACACACCCCTGATGAAACCCAGAATCGACTGAAGTTCTGCCTCCTCTCTGCACAGTCCTCACAGTACCAATGTGCAGGCCAGCCATGACATCCAGCAACTTCAGGAGGATTCCATAAAATCTCAGGATGTCCCTCAGGGCAGCTTGATGAACTAAGATGAAGGCTTTATGAAAATCGACAAAGGCTGCAAAAGACCAATAGGCTGCAAAAGACCATATTCAAGTTTGTGCTTGACGGGAACCTTCGGTGCCAGGATGCGGTCAATAGATTTCTTAGGCATAAAACCAGATTGCTCCGGTCTCTGGTAGGCCTCCTGTTGAGGATGACCATAGCAAGGACCTTAACTGGCACTGAGACCAGTGTTATCCCCCTATAGTTGCCAAAATTCAGGCGATCACCCTTTTCTTTCCATTTAGGGACAACAAGTCCCTTTTTTCCAGTTAACAGGGATGATGCTCCTCTCAAAAATGGAATCAAACATTGCTTGCAATACCAGGAGGGCAGCCTTATCATCAGCCTGGTGAAGTTCACCCCAGATACCACAGATCTCTGTGGCCATCTCTACTCCGCTGCTTGACCACCCGTGCAATCTCAGTGAGATTGGGCGATTTACAGCTAATCAGAGGATCAGCCTCAAGATCTGTGGACCCAGAGATGTCCAACGTCCTAGCCTGAGGATCAGCTTCAAACAGCTGCTCGAAGTAGCTGGCCCAATGTGTCAGAACTGTAGTGTCATCCATAAGGACCATTTCATCACCCACCCTCACTGCTTCTCTCCAAGAAACAGATTTAGATGTGTGTAATGCTTTCATTCCTCTGTAAGTAGGATGTGGGTCGCTAGACCATAGATGGTGTGTCACTTGCTCACAGATTCCTCTAACTGACGCTGCCGTATCTGCCCTCAGGGCCCTCAAAGCCATCATTCTCAGTTCTTGGTACAGACCAGAGTTGCCATGAAGCTGTGTCACTGCAACTCCTCTCGATAATATATAGGGTGGCCAGAGCGATGAAACACCTGCAACACCAACACAACCCTCAGCAAACTTTAGGGTCTTGTTGCAGAAGGAACATTACATCACAATAGAATCAGCAGTTGCACCCACGTCTGCCAGAATCTCACACAAACTGCATGCAGACTCATTAGAAACAGCCTGATCTTGGAGTCTGGACTGGTCCAGCCTCATTCTCCTAGTAGGTGGTAGTCTACTGGACCTAAGCTGAATTTTGAGAGTAGTAACAACAGCTCAGAAGGTAATTTTTCAGAATACCAATAAAAAGAATGGTTTACTGTTCTATGATAGAATGTTGCATGATTTATATTGTCAATATAAATCTCCCTCCTCTCTGCCATTATTGTTGAATATATTTTTAAGCAAGAATACAAAGTCCAAAAGCATTAATCAGTGGGCAAATATTTACAGTCACCATCATGAAGCTCCAAAAGTTAGGCATTTGATTGCTTTCTCCAGTCCTACAAACTTACTAGTGATGTGCACATGTCCTTGGTAAATACTTTCATTCATATAGGTGAAAAATGAAACCCCCCACTATATCTATATATATATATATATATATAAAATTATAGATATATATCTATAATTAATTTTTTATTAGCGTGATCATCTTTACTCGTAGAAACTGTTACATGGCGAATGAATTGGAACCATGTCTGTAACAACCATTGTACTTACTGCATCTCTGAATTATATCTATATATTATATAAACTTAGAAATACTTAGAAAGTGAAAACCACGTTAAATAGCTCTTTGTCATTTCTGTGTGATATATTTGATTACCTAAAATGCACAAATTTAATAATTACAGTTTTATATCATAGTGAACAGGGTGTATTCTTTTTTAAAGACTAACCTAAATAAGTGGTTTAGCCCACTGGGTTCTCATTTTATTTTTTCATTTTTAGTTGCTTCACTAAAAGATGGCAAAAGCTGAATATTTGATTACTCTAATTACTAATTGCAAATAGCTGAACTTAAGGTCAGTATGACAATGTAAACAGAACAGCTGTCTCTCAAATGGCACGGAGCAAACGGTATAAACGGTACGCACTGTGCATGGCCTGCTGGATGCGAAGACTCTTGACAGGCTGTCTAGTCTTTTTCTTTAATGGTTTGGATTGCAAGGTGGTATTTTATAGAGCTGGAGATTCTCCTAAACACTAGTTGCATTCTCCCTAATCAGGGACTCAGCATGGTATTTAACAAACCCTTAAAAGGACCACTGCTCTAGCTGTGACTGGTAAACAAAGTAATTAAATGGAAAATATGCTATTATATTGGTATACAAAAATGTAATTTTTGGAGGGTAAACTGAAAAAGTCACTGACACTTATATTTTTCCGTTTCATTATCATTGCACTTAATGCTGAGCCAGTGTACAGTAACAACAGCAATCCCTACGTCAAACCATTTATGTACCAATGAACCAGAAATTGAATTTGCTATTGATATGGAACAAAGATTATACATTTTCATTCGTTCAATTTCATTTCAATACATTTTAGATCATTTTTAGAATATAATAATATGATGAGGCGATGTGTTTTAATTTAAAAAGTATG
Source organism: Stomatorhinus walkeri (assembly GCA_026784285.1). NCBI lineage: Eukaryota > Metazoa > Chordata > Actinopteri > Osteoglossiformes > Mormyridae > Stomatorhinus > Stomatorhinus walkeri. The sequence continues at coordinate 11,874,522 of JAODUD010000039.1, read as the reverse complement.
TTTATATATAAGTCGATGGGAATGTAGGAGCTGTGTTGTGACGTAAGGAGTAGCGTGTTTTTATACACACCACTAGGGGGTACTACAATCCAAGCAAATAGTCCCGTTTCCAGCTGTGGAATTGACGTCAGTGGTTTTAATTAAAATAGTTTAAAGGTGACTGATAAATCATAAATTTGACAAAGTGTCTCAATAACCCATCTAATCGCTCACCCGTTTCCAGCAACTGCTTATCTAATTAGAGAACTGGAACCTAACCATAGGGGGTAAGTTGGGTTACCCACACAGATGAAGATTTATTCACACAGTCGAACTTTAGCACCGGATTTGAGTCGCTTATTTGCATGAGCTGCATTTCCCCAGAACGGGGGAGAAAGCACACATTTCCAGTGGAAACTCGGGTTAAGCCGAGGGCGACGTGCAAACATGGAACCGGTAAGGGATTTAAAGCCGTACGTGGCCGGGACGGATACGGAGTAAGCGTAAATACGTTTTACTGCACGCAACCAATGTGACTTCATTGTATAGATTATCATTGAAGTAACAGAGGGTAAATGTTTTATTTAAAGAAATTAACCTAAATCTTTCATAAATGTGATATTTATTTCATGACCTTTGTTCAATATTAATGCAGAAGTAAACAGAGGAAGGTAGAAACTCCTGAAGGGTATCTGTGTAGTGTTTGAAGGTACGTTTTTCCATTATGATTTCATCATTTAATCACTTCCTCGACACATGACGTCATACGTTCATGGAGTGCCCGGTTTTCATTTATTTGTTTTAAATATAAGCCTAACTACAATTAGAGTAGAGTTATAAGCAGATGTGTGTCTGCTGAAGCTACAATACTGCCTGTTATTCTTTAGGTAAAATTAAGGTGGCGTTTATTAATAACCTTGTTGTTTGATACTGGATTCAAATATTTATGAATCTGATACTGGCTATAAAATAGTTATAAATTCATTTTGAAATTGATGAATCTTAGATAAAGATAAGTTTAAATATTCCCAATTTTCAGCATTTTCCCCAGTTGCTTTTAAAAGTATGATTGGGAAAGTACACTTTCCAGTAAAGTTATGTGTTTAAAAAGTCATAGTATGACTTAAACATGGACCAGCATAGATGGTTTCAGTTTAGTTTAATACTGGACAGTGTTCATATTCTCTCTAGTGCCTGACAGGAAACTCTTCTGCATTTAGGGCAGAGCAGCAGAACATTCTGTCAGACCAAATCACCCCCAGCTCCCAGCAAACCCATTTATACACATGTGCTGGTTATGGCTTAGGAACTCCGGATTCAGGTGTGACTTTGCCTCTGGTTCCCATGAGGAGGCGGCTCTGGTTATGTCCCCGTTACCCAGAATTCTGTATCCACATCCTCCCATTCCAGTTTTGTATTTAAATAAGTGGTGAAATTATGTATTTTTAATTGACAGTTTGAAAGCAAGTATTATTATTTCTTAATGTTTCGAGGTTAGAAATAATGCATACCCACATTATGAAATAACATAGACCCCCAGGGGCCATGGGTTTTCATAAGAGGTATTTTATAGCTGAAGAGTTTCAAGGGGCTTTAATTATAATTACACATGATAAAAAACATTTGGATTTGATACCCCCCCCCCCACGTCAATTTAATGGCCAACAATTTTTTGAATTTCTTATGTTGCATAATTGACTACGGAGTCATATAATATTTTCTTAAACTTTTCCAGACTGTTCAGACCTGAGCTGTCAGCTAATCCAGTGATGTTTACCGTACAGCCTGGAAAATAACAGGCTAGACAGTTCTACGAATACTACACCACCGGCATGCTTACGTAAGGAAATTAAGACTGCCGGTCTGTCATTACCTTAGACATCAGGTTTAATTGCACGTGACTTGTGTCTTGCTGCCGACTTGAGGAAAAAACGTACACCTCCGGTAAGCTTTTTTGAAACAGCTGAGTGTGTTTACGATCACTTTAATGGCACGAGGGTCTAAAATACAGCACGATCTGCTGCACTCCGTGGAGAAATGTGACAGCAACTCTTAGCTTCCAGAAGAGCAAAGTCAGGGGTTGTATAATGTGCGGCTTTGGTAGAAGCATCTCTGAAGGCTGCTGAATTCATTAGCCAACGCTGGATTGCAGGGAGCTGACATAAATCCAGATTGTGGTTCGGGGTAAACACAGGGTTTAGTCAGTGGCAATGCTCATCTCCCGACAGGGTAATAACCATGCAACTCGTTTTAACTAACAAAATGTAGCATGGATTGTGCCAATCAGTCAGGGTTCAGTCTCCTTTGGAAGAGATGAAGTGACGTAGCAGGATTAAAACTTGCACTGTTCACAGACCTTGTAATGGTTCCATCCATCCACCTTTCATAACTATTTCTCCATTACCAGGTCAGAGTAAGCTCATCTCAGACAGCACAGAGCATGACGCAGGCAGTCTCCCAGCTAAGGGTGTTTCCCCCTGGTTTATCTTCAGTGTTACAGAAATAGCCAGATATGATCATTTTAGCCCTTTTTAAACTACCAACTAAATCACAAAATCCATCCACTCTCCATCCTTCCCTTATTCCACGGAGGGTCACGGCAGGCCTGGAGCCTGTCCCGTGGTGCACAGGCCACACCCAGGACCAGTGGCATCACTAGCACAAAAAGCCTGGGGGGGTGGGCACAATAAACTGTGTATGGTCAGCATCCGAATCACTGATGAAACTACGCACAATCAATGTGCAACTTCGTTAGTTACAAAGAAAATACATATATATTACTTGTTACACTAAATTATTGATGATGTCATGTACTGCTCCATGAGATATCTGCACTGGCCCCTAGTGCAGGGCCCCCGCAACCTAAGTCAGTTACATAATCATAAGCAGTGTTGCAGGGTTACCCGAGTGTTGCATGTTGAAACTGCTCTTCTTCACTGAATACGGAAGACGGTGTCATTAATTTAGCATTTTCGACATGTGACCTTTTCCTCCTCCGCTTCGCCTCCGAGGTGTATTTAGCATGTTTTCTACCTCAGTGGGTAGGAACGATTGAGTTGAACAATGATCTCAGTTCACAGGTAGCACGGGCCTATATGCCGACTCCTGGGCCATTGTGAACTGAAGCGAGAGACGCCATCCATGCAGCTTTGCTTACATGCTCCACTGCACATTCATAAAATGTGTGGCTGTTTGTAAAAACATTGACGTCTGTGTTTACCCAAAACATTCTGGCAATATTTCGATTCTGTCCTGAGTCTTACATTCACAGTGTTCTGATTTATGTGATAAAAATGATATCAGGGAATTATATATTTTTTTTCCTTTCAGGTTTTGTCATGCATTTCCATTTAAATACATGGCCGTTGAAAATAGTTTCTGTCTTATTGCATGGGGAACAATGGAGGGCCTGGGTTAGAGAATGAATGAGGTTTAAAAGATTGATTTCCTCTGTTGACATATTCTCTTTGATTTGTATTCGCTGTTTTACAAGTATAGACTCAGACCCACAACTTTATGGTTTCGGATTTTTAATGTAGTTTCAACAGAAATTCCAATTTTTAGATAAGAATGAGGCATTCATAAAAAAAATGGAAAAGCTAGAAAGAGTGCCTATTATAAATGAACTTCACAACATTAGTGTACAGTAACTCCTTATTGAAAAGTAATGCATATTTTGCAAGCAACAGCATAAATTTCAAGCAAGAAAATTGCAACCCTCTTATTACACAGACTTCAGTTCCACACCCCAAAAATGACACGCTATATAGTATTTATTGTCACAGTTATAATCAGAACAAGAACTGTATAAAATGACATTTGTATTTAGTATGGCATGGCAAACTGTTACACTAAACGGATAGAGTGTGGAAGGACATTTTATTAAACGGATAGTCAGTGCAGGAGAACGTTATATTAAAAATGTCGAGATAGTGTGGAAGAATGTTATATTAAAATGATAGTGTAAGAGAACATTACATTATAAAGACAGTGTGGGAGAATTTTATATTAAAGTTATTGTATCAAGCAACAGATTTAACCAAGGATACTCCCTCTGTATCTCTGAGTACAATGTTTTTTTTTCTTTCTTTCTTTATTTTTGTGAATAAAATGAAACAATCAGTTAATGAGAAATATTGTGCTTGATTTATTTGTATTAACATTTCCCTTCCTGTGTTCTTGGGAAGAAAATTTCCACCAGCTTGTTGTGCTTTAACTATTTTGCTTCCTAATGCATTATTAATGAGGTAAAGAGGAAGAGATCACATGCTCGGTCTTGGTCAACATCTGTGTCATCGCTGTAGACTCTCAACATCACACCAGAACTGCAAAGTAAAACCACAAAGTGTTAAGGAACCGTGTTCATGGTCGGCTCTGTTCAGTGATAGAGAGCAAACTCCGTAGACTTAAAAATTTCGAAGAGCAGTAAACTACAATTAATGTAAAGCTGATTGATTGTACACCAGTGTCTTGTCCTTCTGCATGACTGCCTGACCTCGCACAGGACCTGACCAGATGTTCACTGCTTCACTCACAATTGTTGCTCACACGAGCCTTTTATGACTTCGTACCATGCCAAAAATAGTTTGGCAACTGATGTCTGAATGTTCTAATCATGTTCAAATTTTAATTGAATTAATGTTGTTAAAAAGCTTGCTAAGTATCCTGGGGTGATTGTAGTGGGTAGAGAGCTATAAAAAATAAATTGTACAAAATTTAAATTCAAATTTAATATACATGACAGAGCTCAAATATAGTTCAGTTGTTGGTAGTCACTCTTCACACGATCTTCCAGAGTAATTATTTAAATTCAGTTTGTAACCCAGTGTTTCCTAATCCGTTTGTTTGCTTTCTTTATAGCGCAGTGTCTACATTATTTTGCCCCTGTGAATTGCTTGTACATCTCTATTCTTGCGGTGTTTCAGATAGAATGACAGTACGGTGTTGCATTTCCAGGGAGATATGTTTCATAAACTGCATGTGGAAATGATTCAAATTGTCATCAGGAGGCCTGAAAATCACCTCGGCGACACAGTTTGCTCAGTGCAGGCGAGGCACCTTACTGAGAACACAGGCATTTGCTGTGCTAATTACGAACACAGGCATTTGCTGTGCTAATTACGAATGTAATGAAAGCACGGCCCCAGTTCCCTCTATTCGTGCCGAAACGTCCTTGTGGATCCTTATCACAGCTCTGTGCATCTGAAATATTCTATAATCCATTGAGCTGTCAACAAAACAAGCAAGGAAGCAAATATCCAGAGGATTATTATGAACAGGCACTTTTAACAGACATGTTAGATTCTCACATGCGCGAAAAGAGTAAGCATGCCTTCTGTACTGTGCTTCAGAAAATTATTAGAAGCATTTATTAGTTTCAAAATGATGGATTAATTTAGTCAGTTTTCAGTATGTCTCAAACTACCATTAATATTTAACCTCTATATGAAAAACTATGTGGTATGCATTTGTGATACATATTTATTTATATTATTGCATTATCAAACATTTGCTGAATGGATTTTTTTGTGAGTTATGTACAATACAATGACGTCAGATTTGATCTGTTTTAAGGCAATACAATATTAATTAAACAACAGCTATAAATAATTAGTCACTGCCAGACATTTTTTTTAAATGCTAGAATTGCTTTAAGAAATTACACACACATATTCAAAGAGTAGCAAACAGGGAATCAAGGAATATATAGTTTTTAAAAAAATGACTTAATGATTGGACCACGTTGACTATGACAAAAAGCACAGCCATGATAGTTTTCATATTAAACAGACAACTTTAAAATATCAAAGTTTTTGTATAAATGCTGCACAATATTTTCAGAGTACGTATCTGAGAACGTGAATGGCATGTTCTGTTCTTTTCAGTTTTTTTTTTTCCTCACCAGTCATCATACTCATATTTTTAAATGGCTGCGTTTTATGCGTGGAAACTGGATTTCTGTAGAGGAGGGGAGTGGAGGCTCTTCACGTTTCTTAAGATGCAGTGATGCATGCATGTTTTCATGGTGCTAATGAGAACCTTACAGAATGTCCTGGGAAGACAGCGGAAGTCAGAGTTGAGCAGACTTGGAGTTTAAAAGCCTTGCGGTTTGATTGAAGTTCTCACCACCAAAAGCTTTGGGCAGGAAGGAGAGAAGCCACAATGCAGCCCAGCAAAGCCTCAGTTGGGAGCGAAGACCCACAGACACTGGCCTCCTGTCCACCACAGGATCTGTTCTTTTGCTCTTCACAGTGTCGTGTAGATGTACACGAAGATGATGACTATTAAATTGAGGATGGTCCCGATTATGCCCAGCAAGGCCAGAATGGACTCCTCTTTGCTCTCCTTGTCTTGATCTCCTTTCTCAGCCCTGCTGATGGTACTTCCTACCATTTTCATTGGGCAAGTCAGAAATCGCCTTCTCACACCAGCCTGTAGACAGAACAAACACCGTTTTTATAGAGAACATTTAAAATTGCATTAAATGTTAACATCGCATTGCTTTGATTTGTTTCAGTATGTTTAGGTTTTTTTTGCCAAATAAATCGCAGGTGAATAACGGCCTTATTTAGTTGCTGTTTATTTTGAATGTTAAGTTACATTTCATATAATGTACATTTTTGGGGTAAGTGACACTTTTTAAACTCTAACCCAATTAAGCAATGTTTATTTGTTCTGATTCATAATTCTTTCTTAATGTAATCAAAGGTTCCTATAGAGATGCGATTGTTTGTTTGTCCAGTTATTTGTATGCCAAATAATGATTGCATGCATTATATACAGTTGTCTTTTAGCTTGACAGGCATTGGTCCAGGCTTATAGCAGCCAGACATTGGTATCAAAATGCATTTGTGAATTAAATGAAAGCCAAATGTTAACAGGGTGAAGGTTAGAAAAGAGTCTTAGCAGGAAGTGTGGATATACTCTACAGATGAGTAAATTTATCACGATGAAACTTTTTTGGATGCCTGGACAGTGCACAATATTTTTAGTATCAAGTTTTTAACTAAACAACGGGGACTGGATATGTCAACTGAGGTAAAATTGCAGTGGATAAGACCTCCTATTATTAGTCATAATTTGACTGGGAAACACTGCCTTTTCCCAGTACGGGTCTCCTGCCATTTGTTTATATAATGACATGTTAGTTTATAATTAGGCGATTATAAATTAACTTGTCTGTGTCCTGTCATTTTTTAAAGTCAGACACAACCTTTGCAGGTGCACTGAATGCTACAGGAAAGCGCTGTGTTGTGTTGCGACATCGAGCTTGGAGGTCGTTGAAGGCCAGAGTGGGTGGGCACAAATAAATGTAGTTAGAAAGAAAAGAGAGGCATGCCATGGTGTGACAGGGCCTTTATTGTAAATTTAAGAATAATTGCTGTCGTGTCAAAGAAATGAAATATAAGAAACCAGACTAATACTATATTTCACTGGGGACCTGTGAGGATGTCTACCCAGGGCCTGACAGAAAAGTCTTTCCTCCTCTTTGTGGGTGGGTTCTATTAAAATCCACTCAGAATTATAGCTCTCTGCAGTGCTAAGTGTAGCTTAGATTCAAATAGGCAATAGCTGCCCCTAGTGAAAATCTTGTCCATGTTTTTCAAGGTGCATCACATTAACCGTAAGATCTGCATTTACGATGTAATGCCTGATTTATCTGTGCTCTGAACTTCTCATTCACCCTTCCATCCATTTCCCTAACTGCTTATCCAATAAAGAAATAATATTAAAGTTTCCATTCCCTACCATTGAACTGCAACTGAATGGATACTGCCCTTTTGAGCCCTTTATAACGGCACCGTAATATGTGATGGCATAAGCACCACAAGCAGTTAAATGCCCCTGCTGATAACAATCTTCAGTCAGCCATCCACCATGAATGTGATCTCATACAGTAGCTGGAATTAATTAACATCTGTCGAGTCTCCATTAGAGGTGTGAATTCCTCCCAAGTGGAAGCGATTCCGAAGATATAGTAACTGTCAGCCAGTCTTTGGCAGGTCTAGAGCCTCATCTCCCAAACCGCCTGGCGCCTGGGACAGCAGACTTTTTTTAGTTATATAGGCTGTCAAGTTATGTGTTTCTTTCATGTGAATGATATGTGAGGCATTTAATGGAGATCTGTCCTCATTTTGGAAATGGGATTTTAAATAATGTTGTATGCTGGAAAATGTCTGGAAGGAAGTCCATATTCACTTAAACCGCAAAGAGGAATCATTTAATATGTGCAGCAGATCTTACTAAGCAACAGAAATGATAAAATGTAAGGCTCTAGGGAAATACATATCTACACTTTCTTCATGTATTCTACAAAAATGAGTTTTTCTTAACTAGCTCTGTTATCCAAAATGTATCAACATTAAAGACCTCAGAACATAATCATGAATCTCCACACCCTTCTCCGATGCCCATCAGGACTATGTCAAAGGGGTAATGTGAGGCAGGGGCTCTTTGTGCCATTGTGACGTAATCAGCACGGAATCTTTGCATTATACTAAGCAGCTCAGGGCTTGTAACTCGCTGGATTGTTTGAGATGATCTTCAATAAAGAAACACACACACACACACACGTCTGCTCCAGCCGGATTTGTGTTGCTGTGGACAGGCAGCAAAGTCACACTGACTGGATAGAAAGTCGGCCAACGGAATGTCACAGTGTCCCGGACGGCAAAGTTAATAGGTCTATTATCACCCGAGACGCCACGTAGCAGTGCAAGGCTCGTGATTAATCAAATTGCTGCAGAACTGCAGAATCAATACCTACAACTATTTTTTTAAAGACACGTTGTCTCACGGACACTTTTTATGATTCCCTAATCCCCACCTCCTCATACCCCCCCAGCACCCCCACCCCACCCCACCCCCAGATTGCGACATCACATCTAACATTAAAACAACAAAAAGTATGGGTAAGTGACATTAATGGCCTTCAGCATTGCACACGTAGCACTGGTGGATGAAGGTCGGCCCGGGGCTATGTCGGTGTCACCGAGCGCGGGAATCCGCTTCACTAACGTTGCTAAGATGACCTGCACGTGGGCGGGCCACTTTCTCTGCTGCCACGGTGACTCAATGCGCAGCGTCCGGCCACACAGCTCGCGGCACCAACGGCTGCTGTCCTCAAAATCGGACAAGGAAAGAATCAGGCGGTGGATCTCAGAGCTCCCGGGGGGCGGAGG
>JAODUD010000039.1:11823889-11852912 GCA_026784285.1 Stomatorhinus walkeri | reverse complement strand
GGCTGGCCTTGTCTCAGGCCCTCCCTGGACTTTAAGTTTTGTAATCAGTCCCAGGTGTGATCCTACACTCTGGTGGCCCTGAAGTATAAAAATCAACACATCAATAGAAAGCTAAACCAAAAAAATGTAAGCATTTGTAATTGGGGGGGGGGGGGCACAGGGGGGACCCATGCATGCAGTCTCAGGGGCACTGCCCCCCTGCCCCCACAAACCTATGTTTTTGCGTGTTTTTTTTTTGCACATTTCTGCATCTTCTGAATCTGTTTTGGCCGCCACAAGAAGCTCCTCTACTGATGGTCTAAGACGTAAATGTGGGTAAGAGTGTCACTGCAGGGAACTTCCACGTCCGAAGGTGCGAGGGGCCAATATAACTGGACCCAAGCACATTCTTTCCAGGACTACATTCGAGGTAATAAAAAAGAAAATAACAAGTATAAAATAATCACACGGTCTCTTTACCTCAAATCATCCCATAGTATCAATTCAGATTTATATCTTTCCGTTTTTTTACTTATTTACTTATTGTTATCTTATTTTTTCCATTTGGTAACACTTTACTTACGGCCAGGTTTTTAGTAATTTATAAACACATTTATAATACACTAGGCTATAATGTGTTATGCCTTTTTATGAATATTTATAGCCATGTTTATAATGATTTATGAATGCATTATTATTTGTTATGAATGTGTTTATAAAATTCTCAAAACATGGCCTTAAGTAAGGTGCTACCTTACATTTACTCTATGTACCTGTGTTTTTACAGGTGCTACAATACTGTCTGTAGTATCTCTGTTGTAAATTTTATCATGCTTTTATGTTGGTGCTGGACAAAGTTAATCCAAACATCCAATTTGAGTTAAAATGCTTAGCCAGTAAAACTGTTCTGGCGTTCTGGCCAGATATAGGAGATCTGAAATATCACATCAGAATGGATAGTTGTATATGCTAGTGAAGCCCAACACAGTGATGGCTATTTGGGTTGAACACATGCTTTCTGAATGCTACTTTGAATGAACCAAGTGAAATTTTCCAGACACCTAAGGGAAGATGAATGCTACCCTGATCATGTGATCAACCTGCATGAGTGAAAACATTCCATTTACCTATCAGTGCACTCAGTATAACTCAGTCTAGCAAAGTTAGAGCAATGTAATAGGAGAGGGAGTATATACTCCATGTATGATGGGACAGTTTGTAAAAGTGACGCAAAGAGACAAGTGTTTGATGTACATGCTGTACCCAAAAAATGCTGGTAGTAAGATAAATTTTCTTGAAATGTGTTCAGCAACGGTTGACGACAGATGTGATAGGAGTGTCAGTCAGAGAGTCTGATGATCTAAAGTGTACGGATAATATCTTGCAAGGCGGCCATGTTATGCCTCATATTCATTCGAATAATTTGCTAGTGTGAAAATGAGAAGATTCTACTCACGTACCAGCATACATTTTCATAAGCAGTCTTATAGAGTATCAGGCTTCACAGCACATGGAAATAGCTGGATTGTCATGGTAACTCCAGGTACAGTTACTGTGGAAAGAGCTTACAGTTTATTATTACATTTATTGTAGATACGGTGACTTTGGGACAACAGGGCTTAATGTTTGCTTGGGGTCTCCGATATTGTGAAACAGACACATCCAGAGATATCCTAAAACAGAGATATCCAGAGATATCCTAAAACAGAGATACCCAGAGATATCCTAAAACAGAGATATCCAGAGATACCCTAAAACACTGTCGGGGTAAGTGAGGTGAGGTGCATTTTTCATCAGCACCATCAGTGAGCCTCGCTGGTAGAGCCTGCCTGATGCTTCTGGCGCACCGGGGATGATTAAGGAGTTTAATTCTTTCGTGCCTGACAAAGTACCGAAGATATTCATGTAAAGCCCACATTAATTAAAAAGACCTGCCATGGTCCCTGTGACATCACAGGCCTAATACTTTGTGCTAATTGTTAGCCCCCCCCCCCCTCCTTAACTGGGATTTGCAGATTTGGAAAAGAACAGCTGCCTCCTGTCCCTTTATGGCCGCAGTCCACTTCTCTGGTGCCCCCACTGAGAGAGTCTTGCCCTCCCCAGCTCCCAATGCATCTTACAGACATATTTTGAACCATAACTTTTTAAAATACTTTCCTTTCTTGTTCAGCACATTAGTTCGGTCTACTCTTTCGGAACTGCTGTTAAATAAACGTCTGCATGAGCACTGCAGCTAGATATGTACATATTTTTATGTAAATCTGATTAAAAGCTAGAAAATACAATATCTGCTAATAAATATATCCCAGTGAAAATATTAGACATACAGCCACAAAAAAATTAAGAGACCACAGCACAATTTTTTGTTTCACTCATTTCTCTATTTACGGGTGTGCGTCTCTGAATAATATATATTTTTCTACAAACTGCAGCCTGGTTCTGGTGTTTCTTATTAATGAAGGGCTTCTTCCTTGCTTTATGGGACCTCAGTCCTGCTTCTAGGAGCCTGATACAAACTATCCTTCAGTGCACCTCACACCTGCACTTAATGTTTCCCATTCCTTTTGAGGGTCATTTGATGTCATCCTCTGATTAATGAGAAACTGTCGGATAAGTTAACAGTCATCTCTGCCATTAGAGTGTCACTTACACCCTTTACCTGGCTGGTTCCTGGTCATTCCCAGTGTCTCCTGCTTCACCTTATGCTTGTGTGCTGCTGTCTTAGAAATTTTTAACCTGAAAGCAACCTGCTGCTCAGCGTAGCTTCTGCCAGCAGAACCACAATTAAACCATGATTTAAAAATGCAGATTTGTTTAAAAATATAGAGTGATCTCTTAATTTTTACACGGCTATTAATTGTTTCCCTATGTTCTTCAAGAACATCTGTGATATGTCTACTTTAGGTATCACACCAGAGCACTTTTCACTTATCCTTAGAGAACCCCTGTAAAATACACCCCAGTGGCTGAAAAAAGATTTTATAATTCTGACCCTTATATGTAGTCCCCATCTTGCATGGTCACTGTCATCTAAAAATATAAAAATGTAAGAAACTTGCTCCTTGCTGCACAGATACTGAGGTACTTGAAATTCTTCTCGTGTGTTCTTTCCTACCAGTACGAGCCTTTGAGGATAACAAAAGTATTCATGAGGTTTTAAAGAATTCATCAAGGTCCTTGGGTCACCCAAACGGTCATACTGTATTCCTTTAATTATATGAAATCTCATCAAAGCATTTACCTTTTTGTAACTTCCATCTCTGTTCACTAATATTAACTCCTTCCGCTGCAGATGGAAATAACGTGCAATATCTGCTATGTTGATCTCCAAGCCTGGGAATTATCCTTGACATTTATTGACAGCTGCTATGCTAGGGTATTGTTTTGCTGCTCTGTCCTTCATGCTTGATACTGTTACATTTACCGACTCAGTCTATTCTGGTTGTGATGTTCTTGTGAAAGGAATTGAATTGGGAACTGTGAGAGTGCCTCTTCACCAGGTTTATTTAAAAACAGAAGATTTCTCGGGATTTGTCAAAGCGGCTATTCGACCTCATCTCCCTGTTTCGGGAATAACTTTCATTTCGGGAAATGAGGGAAGGTAGTTCTACTATCTGAGGTTGCGTCAGAACCAGATTACTGCTCAGATGATTTAGAACGTGACTACCCTGCTGTATTTCCCACCTGTGTACTCACTCGTACACAGGCTTGAAAATTTGTGGATATTAATCTAGCTGACACCCTCATGGGTGATCCTTTGCTCTCCGTTCTGCCCCTGTGCCCTAGCGTTGACCCTGTGGTAAAGAAACAAGTTTCACCGCAAGTTTTGGTCACTGATAAAATCAGTGGCTTTCAGCAGCACTGTTGGCCAGAATGGCCTACTGGAGATTTTTGGGTAAGTGTATCACATACAGAAGTACCTGCCGGTGGTAAGCTGGTTATGCTGCTGCACTGGTTTCTGTGGGAATCCCTGTAGCGAATGTACCATGCTGAAGTTCATGCAGGTTGCTTATAGTATCAGTCATTAGTGTGGAGATGTCAGGCAACTTACAAAGAAGAGTGATAGTGTCACATCATATGACTTGGTCACATGAGCTGGTAGAAATAGTTTTGGGGGAGTTTGACCAGAGAATGAAGGAAAAGTGACCGTTGAGGGCTCAGCATATGTGGAGCCTCCTTCAGGGCAGCTGGAAACGCATCCTTAGGGGCCATTTGTCTAAAGGAGTCAGTAAGATCAGCTAGTAGCCGGAGCCATTGGGGTTACGGCTTTGCTCAACGGACCAAGGATGGGATCACTCTGGCGACCCAGGGATTTGAACTTCTGAATCCCAACCCACAGAGCTGCCCACCCACAAAAAATACATTTTAGATACTTGGTCAGAACATAATTTCATATATGTTACTTTATAGTTTTGGTGTCTGTATAATTATTATAAAATGTAGAGAGTATTACAAACAAATATTTTGACTGGTTCTGTATTTGCACAGTGAATCATGACAGTGAATCATGACCAAGACACATTAAAGAGCAGCAAAGTTAAGCCAAAGACCTTGAACACCGCACCATGAAGCTCAATTATAATGGAGAGTGACGGCAAAACCAAAAAACATGAAAATACAATACTATTCATATTATGGTGGTGCCTGCATCATCAAGGTAACTTGCCTTTGGTGACTAAATTATTACTTAGGAATAAGACTGAAGACACAGATATATGATCCAGAAAGACATTCCATGCCTAGAGAAAAATGTCTCCTTCCATAATTCAATATAATAAATGAAAAGTGCATTTACTTAAAGCAAAGTATTGGTGCAAAGTTTGTAAATCAAATATATTCCTCCTACAAAACATCAGTAACAACTTGGTTGATTTGGAAAAAAAAATTAATAAGTAATAACACTCAGTTAATCAAATGCAAGTGCCTATGCATGCATAAAGAGGTTCCGTTTACTTCTGGCAGTCATGCGTGAAATAGAGCTGTTTTAGTCACATGGTAATATTTAAATCATGAAGCTATGCAGTTACTAGTAATGGGTTCCCTGATTGTTAGACACGCATAGCAGGGCAGGATTTGAGGGACATGGTGACAGGCCTGCCTTGCAATTCGCAGTGCTGCTCTTTGATTGGTGCATTTGGGTCTCATTCTCGTGCCCGTCTTTGATGTATGGAAGGCTGTCGGTCACATGACCGTGCAGCGAGAGGATTGAGTAGAGAGCTTAATGTGAAATCCAGACTCATTGCTCCGGATTCTAATCATATGATGTGTTAAAGATTGTGGGTTAAGGGTATTTGGCATGTGCTCTCTGAGTTTCTTCCAAGAAAGGCATGCCATAGTGCTCTGGTTGCCTTAATATGTTCAGCATTATGTGTGCCTTGTAGCAGAGATACCTAGAAAGATGTTCTCAGCTAAGACGATTTGACCAAGATCTTTCTATCTGGACCTGTCACAGGGCAGTCTGATGGAACCGCAGAAGAATACCTATTTATTTGACTGCAAATGCAAAGAATACTCTATACTAATCTAATCACTACAGGGGGATTAAAATGTTGCTGATCCTAAAACCTTAAAACAACATAAGGAAACATTGCGTTAGATACACAAACCCTGGTGTGCAGAAGAAGAAAGACAGTCTGAGTAATTAATCATTTTAGATAATGGGTGTCATGTAAGACAAATCTATGCATTGTATGTACAATAACAATACGTTAACATCAGTGTCCAGGACAGCGTAAAAGCCTCATCGCCTGTTCATATATAATGATTAATGTTTTATGAGCAGTGCATAGACATTCATAAAAGATACATAGCTTTGCCGGCATTGTGAAGGATTTATCCAAGACTCAGCTTAGGTAATTTGTTGTAATTGTTATTTCTACCTTGTCTGTCCTACGCAAAAAGTCGTTTCCATGGCAAACCCCATAAATACTAGGCTTTTGCAAAGCACCACTGTCACAGCCCGCTCTTTCGTTCATCTGACAATTTTTGTTCAGCGGCAGATTGGGCATATTTAATTATTCCCTAACAAAGAGGAAGGGACTGTGTGCCACAGAAAAACACAACAAACTTTAACAAAAGCTGATTTATCGTGCCCCTTCAAATCACATCTCTCTGACGTGAGTGGAAATGACATTTGAAAGGAAATTTAAAAAAAAGACCAGTGACTCACCTCTTATTAAAACCTCCAGACTTCATTTTATAGCTGCCTGAGCTGTCCGGCATCATCAGGACTGGAGATTCCGACGCGATGCAGAAGGTCATGGTTAACCTTGATGTTGACAGGACTCGGGATCTCTTTAATAGCATTGTCATGATTTGATCAGCACCAGCCTCTGCCTCTGAGAATTATGGTATAACTTCAGACTGACATGGCAGAAGATATAAAAACACAATATAACAATATCTGGGAAGATACTTGAATGCTAAGGAATTCTGCAGGACTTGACTGTTCGTGATAATCCATTGCCATCTCCACAGGTGAAATTGACTGTATCATTTATATTTAGAGCTGTAATGGCAACCTGTAGTAAATAACTACATTAAACAAAAAATCCTTAGTCTCTAGGTTTATATGTAATCTTACGTCAATATTGGATTGTTCTGACGTGCCTACGCTTTTAGTGCAAATCTTCAGTTATTTCTCTACAAGCTCTCTTTTCGGGGACCAACTGATATGCAGTGATGATTTCATTATATTCAGACATTTTGCTGTGGAGGAGAACAGCAGCTCACCGCTGCCAGTTGACCCTCTCCTAACTGCCATGGATAATAATGAATAACTCTTATACTGGGTATATGAATTCACTTTGTTCATTTGCATTTTATATTTAATGAGTAATGCTAAAGATAGTAACCGCATGCCACAAATCTATCTGAACATAATGGTGTGAACATCCGTAATTCTACATAAATAATACACCAAGTGACATTACATAAACAATGAATGTGACTTACCATCATGCATAATACACACACCATTCCATCCCACTCAGCACTGAGGGGTATAATGTAATAAAAGAGTCTGTGAAGATTCTTTGGATTGTTTCTTCCTATATATAGATCCCGCATTTACCGCACCTTGTCACAATGGGAAAACTCAAATGCCCAAAGCGGGGAGCTGTGTCCTGCTATTAAAATGCAAGTTTGAATTTCTTTAGCCTGTAAGACTTTCTCTAAAATCAATTCCTATGGTAGATACTGGATGAACTCTAGCAGATTTTATGGGTGTAGATTAACTGTGCACTTCTTCATAATATTCCATTTTTTGTTACACATTTTGGCCTGGTTTTCATCAGCCATAATTCCATCATCTGTCATACTGACTAACTGTTGCTTGTCTGGGAGTAAGAGTCATTTGATCTCTTCTTGTATGTTGCCACCAAGATCAGGCTGTATTCTTGAATCTCTATATACAAGCACAGTTAGAACAGGTGATCTAGTGTCATGTTGCCATAGCAATGTTAAGGTCAAACAAATGTTCTCTAAAGCTCCTTATGCCATAAATATCCCTCATATTCATTCTGAGCCACAACCCAAAGCTCTGATTGGATACAGGAACTGTCCACATATGATCTTTACTGGAATGGTGCAAGAATAGTGAATGTTGGGAATGGTCACTGGTCACCATATGGCAATCTAATAATCTGACAATCCTAGAAACAAGAGCACAAACTCAAAAATGTACCTAATGAAACAGCTGTAGGTTCAGCTCATACAATTTACTATGCCATTAATAGAAAGGTCCTTGTTTGCCTGTGAAAAGGTCAAAAGATTGTTCTGTTGCTACATATCCGTTTTGCTGCTGGAGGAATCAGTTCCGCCATTCTTGGAGAAGTGATTAAAATTATTTTGGCCGAGGTCCATGTCAGCGCTTTCTGCCCACAAACTAAATAGCTCAGCCAGGCGAAACCGGAATTACATTTGAACCCAATAAAAAAGGTGAGTCAGTTATGGCCATTATGCACGGACTGTTGTGTCTGCAGCAATGGAGTGACTCTATGAATGGAGCAGAGCATCATTTTAGAGTGAAGGTGTTTTGGAGACAGGAAGATGGCAGAAGCTACAGAAACACTCTGGAATCGTGGGACTGCCAGGGTGATAACTTTTAATGACTTCTGAGCTTCCAAGCACAGAGGGAGATGCTAAACTGGATGCCATATGAATAACCTTCTGCATTACTCATTCATCAACCTCTTCCTGCAAGACTTCAGGAACAAAAAGGGAAACGTCCATTGACCATATTCTATCATTGTCTGTTTACTGATAAATAGTGAATCTATCGAAATGCAAGGTGGTTGGCCAGAAATCCTCATCAGTTCTTAACAGTACCACTTTGTTCTGAGGTTCTATTCCATTTCTTCACCACAGCTACGCCCCCTCCTCAGATCTCCCTCACCAGAGTACTGATTCAACTGTGTCGCTCTTTTCTTTCTGGTTCCTCTTAATTGCCTAGCCTACTTAACTGGTCTAACTGGTTTCTTCACTGTGAGTAATTGTTGACTCATGTCCCATCTCCAAGAGTTCCTGATCCCTGCAACCACCCCCCCACCTCCACCCACAAATGCCTGGTTTTCCTCCCATGTGGTTCAGCGTGAGTGATTCTCCCAAACTCCAGCCCAGTGAGTATGTGTTCTAATCCCTCTTTCAGTACCAGTGTGTGTTCCACTTCTTCTGTGTCTGCGTGTGTGCCTGCTTTACCCTGCACCCCCAGGCATGGGCAGACTATGGCTTGGTCCCACTGGATCTTAGGGGGACCTCAAGTGATGTCCCATACGTTGTGATGCAGTCCGTGGCCATTTTAAAATTAAATCATCATGCAGCTATGGCAGTGCAAGTTATTTAAGACCCTAGTCTGTCTTAGATACTACACCAGTTTTAGCCAACTGATTTCTGGGGCTCTAATGCCCCTTTAATTACCTAAAGGTGGTCTCAAGCCCTGTCATCTATGTTTGGATGAAATTCTCTAGTATCTATGCAGTGCTCCTTCTTGGAGGCCCAGAGCTTAGTACCCTGATTAGTGCAGACTGTGGGTTTTGGGGGCCTCGGGTTCCCATTCACATTTTTAGATGAAATCATCGAGTAAATAAGGCAGTGCTAGCTGTTTTAGGAAGGGACAGAGCTGTCTTAGATTAGCAGAAACTGTGGGTTTGGGGGCTGCCTCGATTAGCAAGGGGCGCCCCAAGCTTTGTTCCCGTTTGTGAGACCCTTTAGCAGTTTTTTAGATAAAATCTTCCAGTAACAATAGCACTGCTAGTTGTTTATGGAGGTACCTTTATGGCATTTGTACACTACATGATTTTAGGCTGCGCAGTTTTCACTTTAGCCTACGTTGCTTTAGCCTACACTGCTTTAGCCTGTGTCATTTTAGCCTGTGTCAGTTTAGCCTGCATCATTTTAGCCTGCATAATTTTAGCCTACACAGCTTAAACCTGTGTTGGTTTAGCCTGTGTCAGTTTAGCCCGTGTCATTTTAGCCTGTGCCGGTTTAGCCTGCATCGTTTTAGCCTACACTGCTTTAGCCTGTGTCATTTTAGCCTGTGTCAGTTTAGCCTGCATCATTTTAGCCTGCATAATTTTAGCGTACACAGCTTAACACTAGAAAGACTGACTGGGTCAATTGACCCAGTCAGTCTTTCTAGTGTTAAACCTGTGTTGGTTTAGCCTGTGTCAGTTTAGCCCGTATCATTTTAGCCTGTGCCGGTTTATCCTGCATCGTTTTAGCCTACACTGCTTTAGCCTGTGTCATTTTAGCCAGTGTCAGTTTAGCCTGCATCATTTTAGCCTGCATAATTTTAGCCTACACAGCTTAAACCTGTGTTGGTTTAGCCTGTGTCAGTTTAGCCCGTGTCATTTTAGCCTGTGCCGGTTTAGCCTGCATCGTTTTAGCCTACACTGCTTTAGCCTGTGTCATTTTAGCCTGCATCAGTTTAGCCTGCATCATTTTAGCCTACACAGCTTAAACCTGTGTTGGTTTAGCCTGTGTCAGTTTAGCCCGTGTCATTTTAGCCTGTGCCGGTTTAGCCTGCATCGTTTTAGCCTACACTGCTGTAGCTTGTGTCATTTTAGCCTGTGTGGTTTTAGCCTGTCCAGTTTTAGCCTGTGCAGTTTTAATCTGCGTCGCTTTAGCCTACGCTGCTTTAGCCTACACTGCTTTGGCCTACACTGCTTTAGCCTGTGACGTTTTAGCCTGTGTTGTTTTAGCCTATACCGCTTTAGCCTGCGCCGTTTTAGCTCATGCTCCCTAGATGGACCTTCTGGCTTTCGGACTCCCACTTGTTCCACTGACTGTGGCCTCTGCCTATCATACCTGTTCCCCATTTACCCTGCGTGTGGATCCCAGCTTCCTGAAGGCTGTTGTTACACATGTATGTCAGAGAGTAATAATCAACAATAATGAAGAATAATGTGCAATGAAGCAAAGTCAATCATAGTTGCTCCCTAATGCCACTTATTTTACTTGTTTAATCAGTTAATTTGTTTGCTACTTTAAAATATCATGGGGGGTAATATAATCTGCATCATAATAATATGGAAATGATACATCATTTGATAGCCATTTGAGCTGAGATTATATTTTTTTCCATAATCATTATCATTATTTGACGGGCGGTGAGAGAGATTCTTAACTAGTTTCAGGAATGGTTGTGCTCCATGGACTCAAGAGCTCTTTTAGTCTCGTAGCTGGTATGGTCTCTGTTAACTTGAAGCTCTTGACAGTTTGGGCACACACACACATGCACACAGAGACACACTTTTCTTTTTAAATAGCATGAACAGGATCTTGGGGATTGTGGGGGTTGCAGATGGAGAGGCATGGAATGACAGAGGATGTAATTAAAGTCAGTCACCCAGCGGATCTGAAACGATTGGTACCTGGAGTTCGCCAAGAGACGGGTCACGGAGGTGAATGACTGCAGAGAACATTTAAGATCAAAATAATGAGGCCTGAGGAAGGGCAGCTAGGAGCCTCCACTTGTCAGTCCTGGGGAGTCTTTTTTAAGGTCTGTGAAAAAGAGGTGAGGGGACTACAGGGAACTGCACAGCAAAACCAGCCCACACTCATGTTTTTCAGTATGTGTGTCAACTTGTGTTTCGAGCAGACCAGTAAGGTCAGGACCTTATACCTCTGGTAAGCCCCTGGCCCAAACTGCATGGGCTCCAGACACCTGATTTAAAGAAATTCTTTTTCGATTGTTTGATTACTGGATCCCCACAGAATCAGTGCACTGTGGAGATGTGGGAAGCATGGTCACTGGAATACTGCGCAGAATACAGTGTATGGGCATAGTGGAGAAGTCATGCTTGCGCGCGTAGTGCATTAAAGGGCCACTACAGTCACGTTTGTCCCTATTGGTTCCCGAGGTCTGTAGCAGATCATTAGCTGCCATACCCAGGATCTCTCTTGAAACTGACTACGATTGATCATATGCAGTATTACACATTGTGGTATTCTTAATATTCAGACAGGACTAGACCACTTCCATATCCAGGGTAAGAACAGTAATTATGTATATTTTAATTGTTTTATATTTCCTATTACAGCAACAAAAAATGTTTATAATTGTGTCAAAGATATTTTGTTGGCTATGACAGTGACTTCCTCTCCGTCCTGCCAGTCCCCGTCCTGTCCTGTCCCAGCTTGGCAATATCATTATCACCATGGTTTCCCCTTTGGTCAGCCCGAGTTGTACAGCAGCCCTAAGTGCAAACCACAGTCCGCATGCTGGTGACATGGATCTTGTGTGTTTTTGTATGTGTGTGTGAGTGTGTGCGTGTGGATTAGGTTTATATTACAATGTGGGGACCAAATGTCCCCCACAATGTAATAAAACGTTGTTATTTTGGCATTATGGGGACCATTTTACACGTCCCCAGAAAGACCTGTAAATGCAATCAAAAAAGTAAAAATGCTAAAAGTCTTGTATTTTGTTTAGTTACTTATGGTTAGGGCTAGGTAGGGGTGAAGGTTTACATAGTTGGGATTAGGGTTTTCCCATAGAAATGAATGGAGAGTCCCCACAAAGATATGAGTATCTGGAGCATGTGTGTGTGTGTGATTTTTTTTATTATTATTATTATAAGAACCTTTATCTAGGCAGCACCTGTCATTCATGTGGTTATTTTATGCATTTTACGACTATATGAAAGTACATGAGATATAAATGTCAGTAAGGAAATTCAATATACAAGATTTGCAAGCATTGCTCAGTATTTCTGCCGCATACAATCAAGCCTCTTCCACCTGTCCATCTCACAGTCATTTATCTGGGTCAGGGTCACAGGGGGTCCAGACCCTATCTCCTCCTGAGACCCAAGGAAAAAAGTGTCCTTCAGTTTTAGGCTCACTGTGATTTTCTATGTCTTTGGAGGAAATAAGACAAATTGATTTTTGTTTTTAATTTCACAACATGTCCTCTTTAGTGTACAACGGGAATAAATATGTTTCCTCACATCAGTGAAAAGATGGATGCAAAAACAAAATGTGCACTACAATGGACATAAATTAATGGGTGAGGTCTCAGGAGGATACAGGGCACAAGGAAGGACACCGGCTCTGACAGGTGGGAGGGGACCCACGTGATACAAGCGGAAGATACCAGCAGAACATGGGCAGGATTCAGATCCTCAGCCCTAGATGTGTTGTTTTTCTGATTATAAAATAAAAGATTTTTCTGTAAGGTTTATTTTAGATGTATACTTTACAGCAATATCCATTGTTCTAAGATTCTGGAGTTCAGACGACTGCGACCCTGGATGAACCACATTATTTTGTGTCAGAACACTCTGCCATTCCTGACTTTACTTTCCATTTTTCGTTTTGTTTGATTTCATTTGAAATCAGCTAAGTGTATTCTGTAACCTTGGAAGTGTTGTTGTATTAAAACAAGCAATTTCAGTTCCATAATGGTGTGCTGTGCTCATCTGAGATTGTGACTGTAAGGTCAAATGGTCAGGGGTTGGAGCCACACTAATAAAATGCCAATTTGACAGACGTTTGTCATAGTCATTATGAATGTTATTATTTTTATTTTCACAGCGCCGAAACTGTGGAAATGGACGACCACTTCAGAAACCCACGCTAGCCAAGTGCCAGTGGTGTTTGTACTGGATCCGGCTGTTACCTAGGCAACAGTGTCACCAGGAGTATGCTGACCTAATATACTTGCCTCCGAGAGTGACCACAGTGCAGCAGACTGAAGGGCATCTCGTAGGAGACATATGGTACTTATTGCTGAGGGTACATATTTTTTACTATCTCATCAGAACTCAACAACTGTAAAACTGACGATGTATAAACAAGGCCGGGAACGGATCATAAAAGATGTTGTTTATTTGTCATGCTGTTACTGTAAACCACAATCTGTGTTTTGGTTCACCTATTTTTGCATGTTTTTCCTTGATTTAATAACTGCATCTATTTCCAAAAAAGTCATGAATATGATACAAATACCAAAACGTTACACACAATGACGTGTGTGACAGTTCATAATCCAAGCTAGGCCATTGTGCCCATGATCAGAAGGTTGTTGGTTATAATCCTGTAGTTGCTGAGTGTTGTCACTGTGGGGTCCTTCAGCAAGGCCATTAATGCCACTGGCTGACCCCTCCTTCTCAAAATGTACATTGCTTTGGATAAAAACAATTTTTTTTTCTTCTATCCCTTCTTGTATCTATTTCAGGGTAAGACATGATGCAGGGCAGAGATTTCAAGAAATTATTCATTTACTCAATGAAACACATGAAGGTAATTTGCTGGTTAAAAAATTCAGGGCATCTGAATGCTTGCAGTTTCTCTTCTTACTGTTTTTGGGGGAGATCATTACTTCACACGGTTACAGTGACCTGTGACAGTGAGACTCTGGACACTGAGCATAGCATCCCATTAATAAGAATGTCTAGGATGTTGACAGGTGTGATTGGTGTGGGAAAATGAAGGAAAGCCATCAGCGGACATTAAACTAACCGGTCACAACTAGGCACTTTGGCAATGGACCCAAAGGGTGAAATATTATACTACTAAAACAGGGATTTTAGTGCTGAATGCCACATTAATAAAAGCTGATTGTTTTAGTTTAGGGTCAAACCATCAGGGTTGCGTTTAGTTAGCATGTTCTAGCCGTGTTTCCTCTGGGGTCTCTGGTGTCTTCCTGTGGCCCAAAGACATGTAGTTACGCAAAATTTCCTTTTAATTTGTCTTTTGCAAATTAAATTGTGATGTACCCTTGCTTGTCCATCCCTTTGGAAAAAGAGCATCAACTAAATAAATGAATGCAACATAATGTAATGTTATGTATGTGCATTAGTCCTGTGGTGGACTGGCATCCCGTCCAGGACGTACCTGGGCCAGGATAAGCAGATGGATCTAAAAAAGAGGGATATCATCGATGCTTCCATGCTGCGAGTTTCTGTGGATGTGCATCATGAGTAATAACAAATCACACATTAGCCCATTATCCAAATTAACGGGCAGAATGACTAAGTGAAATAGTACCACAATATTTTGCTTTAGCAAGTTTTCTCCAGCATCGTTAACTCTCCTTGCAAATCGCAGTTACCACATTAACTTACAAAACCAACAGAGTAAACACACTTTGTATTCATAAACCACAATCCATTTATTTTCTTTCAAAAAGGAATTACATTAGAGAAACTGTTTAGTTACCTGTTAAATCTGCGCGGTCAGGATTTGAATTTAGTATGATGCCGCACTGCTCATCTCTTACGGTATTCTCTCATTTTGGGCTGTGTTCCCATCTCCCCATCTTATGCAACCGTAAGCCAGGGACACATACAGAGACGAGCCCGCTGACGTACCGGTCCTAGCTGAAAACTGATTGGAGTTCAAATATAGTTCAAATTCAAAACATATCTTTGACTGATGATAAGGCTGGCCCCTCTTGTGCCCCCCACACATTAAAAAATCCTAGAATCGCCCCTGCCATAGGCAGTTGTTCATATTTGTTTTCATATCCCTGCTGATAATAACAGATAAAAACCAGCTTAGGCTCATAGCTGATTTTAACTGGTTTTAGCTGGTTTTAGTTGGTCTTAGATGTTCATGTCCCATCTCATGCAGCCCTTGATGGTTTATCTAGGTGGAGCACGAGTTGGTATGACCAGCTAGAATGACCAACGTAAGCTGGTATGACCAGCTAAACCATCAATCCATCATGTAAAAACTACCCTATGTCAGTCAACAGGGATGTCCGCTGTAACAGGAAATGGGGTGAGTTTCCTCTCTATGGTTGTGGGGACAGGGGGCCCGTGGGTATCATTACTGCTTCCTAAACACTGAAAAATGGGGGTTTGGGTGTGGCAGAAGCATCTCAGTGGGCGATCCTTTAATGAGGACTGGGTGCCATACTCACAGCAGCTCTCCTTTCAAAAGCATCTGTCACTGTCATTCCTATGCCATCTATCCAAAAAGGGCGGAGCCTTGCTGAAACCTGGGAGGTGACGCTCTGGTTATCTCACATGGGAGGGGAGCTTTCTTTGTAGTCGGGAAAGTATGCCGTCGCAACGGAATTGACGCAACTATCTGCATCCCGACTTGAAGGCCTTTGTTTGAGGAATGAGCCTGACACATCAGAGGAGCTCCTTGGGGTTTGTTGCCAGCAGACGGAGCGATATCTTCTTCAGCTTCACTACATATTATGCTTTCTTGTTATATAACTTACCAGCCAGCACAACTAGCTCTTTTATAAGTTTGTAAAACCTCCAGTTTCCATTGATCTGCCGCATTTTCAATGTCTTATCAGGGCAATCACCATAATTAAATATTATAATGGTTTCAACTTTTGGGATTTAAACCTGCAATAGTTTCCCAGTTGTCTGATTTCTTAAGCACACGACTGATTATGGCTCCTTTCAGGGGGCTGCACTACATATAAGATCTCCATTCGTGTCCTTTGCTGCTCTCCTTGAACAGGAAACCTCTAAGTGATTATCTCAGATTATGAATGTCTAGAGACATTAAATGTCAAAGTGATTTCTGGGAGATGAACTCTAGGTCACAAGACAATGGTGGAGATATTGCTATTGAGGTTTCAGATAAACTCTCAAGTTAGATCCAGGACAGTCCGTCCTAAATTCCAAATTTTAAGAAGCAAAATTTCAGAAAGAAGCAAAGAGGATGATTTTTTAATCATGGTCCACAGGAAATAAGCATGAAAAACAAGGGCTGTTTTTCAGAATGTTCTCGACATTAAAAGGAAGTTGCAAGCTTGAGTGAGTATGCTGAAGGACGTCAGCAGGCAAATAAAAACTGATGGAACAACGACTGAGCAGAGATGGAAGCAACTGAAGATCTTTACGGCAGAACCATCAAGAACCAAGAAACATTTAATGAGGTCAGAACCTTCAGTGATGGAAGAGAAGACCTGAGCAGCCTTGAGATTACAGCCAAAAACAAAGCTTGTGGGGACAGATCCCAATAGAAACATTAAAAGCAAGTGAAGAACCAATGAAGTATCAGTAATCAAGGGTTGACCAAATTATACCGATACATTTGGGAAACAAATTAATATCCTTTACAATGAAAGAGATCAGTCTATATTTCACTACCTAAAAAGGAGACCTGACTGTATGAATACTGTGCCCTTATATTACATGTAACTAAGATTATGCTGAAGGTGAATATTTGGATGAAACAACACTTACAATGGTAAATAGAGAAGATCTGAGTACATTTACAAGATTAAAATTAATGGGCTGAGAGCAATGTTGGTCATGGCTAAATGTAAATAAAACAGCAACAAGTTATGACAATGTAAAATTGCAATCGACAATGTAAAACTTTAGCTCTGGTGGCAGTGAAGTAAGTTATAGACAGCTTTTACCTCATTAGAAGAATCATCAATAACACGATCCAGCACTTGGCAGAGCTGGGATGAAGAACTTAGAAACGATCTTCGGAAGTATTGATATATCTCTCAGAAAAAAAAACAGAATTATTCAGAGGATGAGATTTTCCGGGACTCCTTATTGATTAGAGATCCAGACAATGAGGATGCAGGACAGGGATGAGAATCGGTGCCTTTGAAGTTTGGGCTTATCAGAAGACATTGGACTGAGAGACGACTAGCAATAAGGCGGATGCTCTCAATTATCCCCAGCCACCGATCATCCTGAGCACCAAGACAAAAGAACAAATTATATGTTCTGGAGAAATATTATCTTTATGTTCACCAAGTGTGTACATCAGCTATATGGTACATTATACAAATAATCTATGCAACATAACACATACATGTGTGTCTTTGTATATGTATATGCGGAGAATTTTGTGCCAGACGATTCAAAATGAAAATCGAGCAAACCACTCAGTAACGCCAGCATTAATCCCATGCTGACCTCTAGTGGTGTGAAAAATAATAGTAGCTTCGTCTTGCTTTTCTGATATTTTATAAATCTTTTATAATGCAGACAAATTTATCCAAAGCCACATACATTTTTTTTCTGAGAAAGCAGGGTTAGTCAGTCCCTGTAGGGGGCCGATAGTGGCATTATGCTGCTGATATTTGAATCATAAACCTTCTGGTAACAGAACCCTAACCCACTCAGCCACACCCCTCCCACATTGGACAGCAGAACACTGAAAAAATGTGAAAAGGCATGGCTCACTAATGAAATTACTACGCTATGCCTTTTACGTCATAATCTGCTCCTTAAAAATCTTTATTGAAAAACGCGTAAACACATCCTGATATTTTAACACCAGGATGTTTTGCAGTACTTTACCAACAAGCCATTATCGTAGTGAAATGCGAAAACAGCTTGACTTAACCATTTAAGAATCTTTTTCAAAACAGCTTTAATACTTTTCTTTTCTAGAGGCATGCGGCATGCAGCAGTGCTGACTGATCTGTGTAGACTCGCTTCCAGAGAGGAGAAACCATGGAACACCTTGAGGGGAACTGGGTCACAAAAATGTATTTGGCATTCAGACATGATTTTGCATCAGTATACAGCACCAGAGCGGAGTCTGCTGAGATTGGCATCTACTAATAAGGCACGATTTATCAAGCATGTTGCCCATCTTATTTACCTCCTCACTCTGCAGGTACAAGAATACCCTGATTTATTTCATTGGTACCTGCAGCTACATCCACTTTAGCTCTGCATTGTCTGGGTGGGTCCATTTCCATGGAAACTGAGAGGGAGACGGTTTGGACTAAGCATGGCTTTTTAATATGAAATGTCTGTGAATTATTGCAGGGCGCGGGATCAGAAAAAAGGGAAAATCCACAGAAGCAGGGGGCAAGAAGCTGAATGAGGCAGTATGGGGTCACACAGCTTTAGTCTACCATGAGGTCAGGGGTCTCTGACAGAGAGTACGATTAAGTCTT
This sequence comes from Stomatorhinus walkeri, assembly GCA_026784285.1. Classification (NCBI taxonomy): domain Eukaryota; kingdom Metazoa; phylum Chordata; class Actinopteri; order Osteoglossiformes; family Mormyridae; genus Stomatorhinus; species Stomatorhinus walkeri. The sequence goes on along the minus strand of JAODUD010000039.1, from coordinate 11,834,587 downwards.
GATTATCTTGTTGGTGATTAAACCTGATTAATCTTTTATTTTAATAAAATGACCAGGTATATACACCACAGCCGTGGTGAAAATTAGGAGACCACTCTATATTTTTAAACAAATCTGCATTTTTAGATCATGGTTTAATTGTGGTTCTGCTGGCAGAAGGGTACACTGAGCAGCTGGTTGCTTTCAGGTTCAAAATCTGCAAGACAGCAGGACACAAAAATAAGGTGAAGCAGGAGACACTGGGAATGACCAGGAACCAGCCAGGTAAAGGGCGGAAGCGACTTTCTAATGGCAGAGATGACCGTTAACTTATCCGACAGTTTCTCATGAATTGTAGAATGACTTCAAGTAAACTTCAAAAGGAATGGGAAACATTAAATGCAGGTGTGAATGACAATCTTATAAAGCAACGAAGAAGCCCTTCATTAATGAGAAACAGAGAAGGACCATGCTGCAGTTTGCAAAAAATAAAAAATAAAATAAAACTTTATTACTCACAGACACACAAGAAATTGAGAAATGAGTGAAAGAAAAAATTGTCCTGTGGTCTCTTAATTTTTTCCAGGGCTGTATGTATGGAAGAAATTTCACTGTGAGCAGCCCTTGTGGGTGTGGTTTTCCATGGCAGGCAGACACTGTAATTCTGGGAACAAAAAGGTCATGTGATTTACCATCAGTTTTATTTACAGTACATTAATTTAGTCTATGATTTTATTCGAAGGATTGCACGTTTTTGATAAACCATATTCAGACACTCCGTGAAGCAAGTGGGAGTCAGGAGTCAATGATCACCCTGTCCCCCCAGAGATTTGAACCAGCAGCCTTTGGATCACAGGCACAGTATCCCCACTACCCCAAAAGCATGGGGTCTGTGAGCAGGGCCAGAAACCATCTTGGAAGCAGTTGGGGTTAAAGGCTACATAGTGGCATGATTTCTCTGGGGGCCAAGGGATTTAATCCCACAACCTTCCAGGCACAAGAAAAGAGTTCTAAACCACCAGCATGTGACAACCACATGTGCCATTCTGGACATAGACAGTAGCTGGTTATTCGGTAGTAAAGATAAGTTATAGCACAAAGAACATTAGGGCTTGAGAGCTTGGTGTGGAATTTAGAATTAACGTTTTCAGCAGAAGTATTAGGCATTGGAAGATGGATGGATGGACGGATGGATGGATGGATGGTTGGATTGATGGATTCAGCAGAAGCAGAGACATGGAAAGCAGCCTCTCTGTATTGTACAACGACCTAGACAATTATTGGCACCTCTTGTAAAGGTTTGTATAAAAGGTTAGAAAAAATCCACCTTTTGCTGAAGCAGCTTCATGTCACACTGAAAAATTGAGAAAAATCCATTCTTTCATTAACATAAATTTATGCCAAGAAAAAAAAATCCTTCATCAAGAAATAATAATCTTTAACAAAAGCACATGTGCCGTGATTATAGTGAACACAATGTAACTGAAGCATGTTTCCCCTGTAAATTGTACATCTTTGAGTCGAGTGAATAGGAACCTTCAAGCTGTAATCCATGACTTCCTGGTTAACAGGGATGCGAACATGAGGTGACACAGAGCCCAAATTCCATCCACATATATAAGGTCTCTTACATACAAACCAAATGAGGGAGAAGTGTGCTGACCTTCGTCAGGGAATGGGTATTAAAAAATAGCTACTCACCTTAAAATGCTGTTTTCTACTGTTAGGCAATAATACATGGGGTGCCAATAATTGAATATGGATTTTTACCAACTTGCCACATACGTACCGCAGAAAGCTATTACATGTGTGTGTTTATGCGGTGATTTCCATTCTCACTGACTTTTGCTGTATTCTTCCACTACTGCATGGAACAAGGTATCGTGGCATTTTTTTTACAAGAATCATCTTAAATGTTTAATTGTGCTTCAGTCATCATTCTGCTATCACTCATGCCTTTGTTGTTCTAGCATGGATAATTCTGGAAGGTAAGGTTTGAATCCTATCTTTGCCCCCTAGTGCGTGTGGAGTCTCTGTGGATTTTCCCAAAGCCTGGGGTTAGAATTTTGTTTAGATTTCTATCTGTGTCTCCCGGTAAAAATGAAAAAAGAAATTCAATACAGCGGATGCACTGTAAAACTCAAAAAGCCTTCAGAAATATCAAGAGTGCTGCAAATATGCAAAGGTCAAGTCTAATTGTGAAGTTCTCTTAAAAATGCTAGATGATTTTTAAATACGACACTACCACACAATATTTATTTTCTGTTCACAGCTGCAGATCACGTCCAGTTGTTGTGGTACTTTTCATTTTTCAAGTACTGACATTATTTGATTTTAATCTAGTACCAAAGCACATTTTATGCCAAACAAAAACATCCACAGGATGAAGAACCAGAGAAAAACATAGCCCCATATTCCGGAGGGTGAGCTGCAGGCCAGAGACTCTTTTGTTCTCAGAAAGATGCTTGTGTTTTCCCCAGGATTCCAGAAGAATGACTGAGGGTTTAAACGTGCTGTTTTCATTTTGCGAGCCTCAGATAAGGAGCAGGTCCATCTGCCCGTGGAAGCAGTTCAGGCAGGCCTGGAAGGTCGAGCCAGGAGACTTTTTGTCATTCAAATTTACTTTTATTTAGGAGCAGAAGATCTTGCCCAAAGTGCTGTACAAATGAAACAAAGACTTTAAGATAACAGGTGAAGCAATGATTCGCCAAAAGAAAAGAAAAGATGAGAAAAGAAAAGAACATATCACACAAGTATCGTTTAATGCTAACATTCAAGGACCAGTTTTCTGTAAAAACCACATGAATGCGACAATACAAAAAAATTCTCAAAGTACTGTGTAAATCAGCACCACTTAATAAAAAGAGCTTCAGTGGAGCAAAATATTGCCTGCCTCACCTATTAATTAATTGTTGTTATAGTTAAGGAATATGACACATTTTTAAATACCTCATTTAAAATGCCTTTCCAATTATGCCACACGTTTAATCATCTAGAACGAGTTCAGCTATCAATCAAAATAAACTCACTTTTTCAACCAATATTCCTGGCTGGTTTGTGGACAAGACATTGATTTATTCTAAGTGAAAGAGCCAAGAGTTGATTTGTACATTTGATTTGTACATACTGTTCTTGTTAATTGTAGCTAACCCCATGTACATACTGATATGCTGTAAACACAAACGTTTTTGTTTTTTGTTTTTTTTTTGTGGAAAAGCAATGTTAGTGCAGTCGTGCAGTTAAGTGTTTTGGTAAAGGTGAGGATTTGAGTTGCCACCTCTCCGTATATTACAGGATAATCCTGTACTGAAAAACAAAATGCGATTTGTCCTGCGTTTTCGGTCCAAGAATGAAATAAACAACATTAATGAGGATTGACTGGTTGATTTGATGAAGACGCAGCACTCCAGTTACCCAGACACAATGACACAGCGAGGGAAGCTTCTGAAATGGTTGAGTGATACAATTTCATTCTTGCATTGACAGGCACTGACATTTAGAGGACTTGATGAGAGTGAAAACTCTGACAACAAAGGCAACTACAGGGGAGCCGACAGACGCACTTTGCCGCTGCAGCGACGTTCTGGCTTTTGTTAGTGTGTTATGACCCTACTCATAATTTAAGATACATGAGTGATCAGCTTCTGGAGTCAGATGAAGGCATGAAAAGGGAAACCCGCTTATTCAGTGGCGCCATCTTCTCTTTTAATTATCACAGCCTTCACAACAGAATCACCATGGTATTTCCAGGGATGAAGCCATTTCTGGGATGGATCTCTCTTGTATTCTGCTTGGTGAAAGGTGGTGATCTGATACCAGCCTTTTTTACTGGTTTTACTGGTATTACGGATATTGTGCTTGTCATTTATCGCTGACAATATCACCTTGCAATTTTTGCTTTCCTAGACGGTATTTGGCTTAAGATAGCAGTAACAAATCACATTACTGCTTGCAGGCAGACAGCAGACACAGAGAGAGTAGCAAATTGCTAGGGGTTTACAGCTTGGCACGGCTACTCTCCACTGTTATTATAGTTTTTAATGTATTTATTATTTTATTATATAATTTTCCATTTTTATTGGAAATCCAGTTTAGTTTTAGTGAGTTTTCAGTGTGGTATTATTAGTTTGTTTTAGTTCCAGTTTAAAATTTAATAAATTTATTGCTCTGGTTAAACTATAGTTGTAGTGCTATTGTATGTGTCTGATCTTCAAAGAATCCTACATGTACACACAGTGCACATTTTGTATTGATCTCCTCAAAACGTCTTACGCATATTATTAGTGGTATTTAAAAATAAGCAAATCATTACTTTAGCTAAATAGTATTTTAAAATGGTAATGGAACTTATTTGGCTTTTTTGTCATTTATTTCAGTCAGTTTCCAAAGTGACATTTATACTTTTTGTTTAATTGTTTTTCATTTTCATATTTTGTTTTCGAAAATATTATCTTATACTTTTAGTTTTTCTTAACGACAATAGCCCCGCTACCAGGCGGCACGATGCATCGTCTTGATAAGTGTGACTCGCTCCTCAGGGCCCATGTGGGCCCTAACACTTTCATCCTTAATCGCTGAAATCCTCTCGTGATCCGTATGTCACACTAAACTGCATGCTGCTCCATTCCCTCTTACGTAAAGCCAGCTTCTCCTTCATTATCTCGCAAAAGGATGGAGAATCAATGCATGAAAAAATGGTGACCATCTGCAAGCCATAATAAATGACCTACATTATCTGGACATAGCTTTACAATTAAACCCCGTGCAGAGGGAATACCCTCCGTGCTGTGACCTCATTTTTGTGATGTAGGTTTTATTCACACAGCATTTCCCAGGATGCCTTTTTCGTCGGCTAATCAGCATCTCCAGTTTGTGCTACCTTGTCGCTTCTTGTTGGTCTCTGTGCCCCTTCTTCTCTAACGGACATGCGCAAAGATGCCTGACGTCAGTTTTTAAAATGGGATTTAACGTGTCTCAAATTTTACTTTTAACATTATGGGCTGTGGCGTTTATGGTGGAACAGTTGAGCTTTTGATCAGGTTGTTAGGTCCATTTAATATGCATGATGGGTTTGCCAGTATTGGTGTACCATATCCACTGGTTTACAGGGACAGTCATGTGTATTGGGGAACTATATATAACTAAGAAGTTGTTTAGAAGATGTCAATCAAAATTCTACATCATTGTTTATTTGTTCCGAGGTGATTGACATCATGTCCGACAATCTCCGATTCGAGCTACCCACATCTCGGAACAAACATGGCTGCCCCCATGAACACGCTGCTGTGTGTTGTTGCTTTATATTTTAACAGATTAGGAGTGAGATTATTTTTTCCGAGAGAAAAACAAGCAAGAAACACGAACTAGTCAAACAACATTAAAAGTTTTATAAAATATTTTAACATTCATAGCAATATTCTTTTTTCGAGAGACAAACAAACCACAAACAAACCAAAGACGCAAACAAGTCTGGTAAAAATCTGATATTGCATGATAGGATACTGTTCACGGTCTTGATATGGTATTCTCTAAATCGAACACATGCAATTACATTCATAGCTATTAATATATGTAACAAAATAAACATTTTTAAAGATTTACAAAATAGAATTACTGTTGACTGTGTAAGCTACCATGTTGAAATTACGTCACAGGGGAATCTTGTCCGACATCAATGTCGTAAAAGAGACGTGGACGTGGCATTTCTTGTGACGTTTCCATCTGAGTTCCGACTCTGAGAGAAATAATCTAACGCAGGATTAGCACCAATGCAAAGCCAATATTGCTACAGTTAACCATGGAGGGAGAAGAGGGTGTGACACTGGACTGTCATCATATGTGGAACAAGGGTGGTCCCATTGGGCAAAGGCAGGGTACCCTCTCCATATTGGCGGTTTCTGCTGTTAAACTCTGATGATAAATAATGCAGTGCTAATATTTCAGTCACAAAAGTGTTAAGTTGCTGTCAGACTCTGCTTTCTATGAGTTTTGTATGATTAATGTATGATTATGAGATCTGCTGTGTATTCAAACATTATTCCAAAAAAAAGTTTCACCTTACTTCATCCATGGGGTGTTGTGGAGAGTTTAGTCCCCACGAAAGTGTGGCGTAGCGAAGGGAATTTTTTGATGACAAATCCTAAAAGAACCGACTACGTCAACTTGGAAATTTCTCCCAAGAAAATATAGTTTTCACATAAACAAAGCACAAGGACACCAAGCCTATTGAAGAGAGCAGAGAGGTGGTTCCAAATCAATAAAAATAAATTTTATTAGACACACGCTAAAACTTCGAACGACACTGATGGTTGTCACACAATAACTCCTGCTGGCTGAGTTTACCAAGGGGACAGTGCGTATTTCAGCAATGCGAGAAAACACCCAAGGCTGACAAGCAGGGCATAAGTGTTCCACATGTTGACAATCACAATACAAAATAAGAAAAGAGAACAACAAATTGCTCAAAACTCAAATCACGTAAACACAAAACTCATCCATATGGTTCTCGCACATGCACCATTTCACAGAGGTGGCCGATTTCCATTGACAAACCAACAGCACGAGTCACGGCACTGGATCCATTCGACCAGGCAGTTGAGCTACTGAACCTTAAGTCATTGGCTCAAACCAAATAGAAAGAAAACAAAAGAATCAAAATGAAAAAGCGAGACAAAAAGAAAATGTAAAGTAAGAAACAAAGCAAAGGAACGTAAAGCAAAGCAAACCATAAAACAAGAAAACATGAACATCACGTGAAGAACAAATGAGGACCCCAAAAAACACACAATAAACCACTTTCAATACCATATAAAGAGCTAATAAAGTTTAAAACCACATTTTAAAAAGAGAACAGAATCTACCAAGACCCAGGTAAATAAGGCACAAACTATAAAACCAATCGCATGGACTTCCATTCACCACAGGAAGCAATCGGTGGAAAAGCAACCCACAACACTCAGGTGGTCAACTGGTGGCATTCAGCACCGGGAAAGCAGTGGACTCTTCACGCTAAAACATAAGCAAGAAAAAAGTCAAGATCGATAATATAGTTTGGCCGGCAGCCTAACAGCGTTAGCAACAAACATGCCTTATACCAGGGGAAGCTCCAGTTTCATAGCCGTGGAACCAAATAATAACCAACAACCAGACGCAGCACCAGCCTCACTGGCATGCTCGAACAGCCGCGTGCCCACTGTCATCCCTCGCCCATTTAGCAGTTTTTGCCTGTCACACTAGTAAACTAATTACCCAATCAGAACCGTGGTGCTGCCTAGGAACCACGGTAAATAGACAAACTGACATGCCGGCGTCTTGCATATCATATTGGGCCCCCAACCCAGACCAAAGATGTTTAAATTTTTTAGGGGGGCTGTCATTCTGCGGCCCTTGGAATTGCTCTAATATTTCTTCCCTTGAGCCCCTAGCTCCTCCCCTAGATATGCAACCTAGGGCAGTGTTTCCCAACCAAGTCCTCGGGGAAACCCCAGACTGTCCACATTTTTGCTCCCTCCCAGCTCCCACCCAATCAGGAACACCGAATATCTGGTACAGGTGCTGAGAAGAAGCAAAAACGTGGACTGTCCGGGGTTCTAGGGTATATGCTAGATCAATCAATGTAAAATACTTCATATAATCACTATGACTGCTTATATAAGTGTTTGATGATCAACCATGGACGAAATGCTAGACGGGTCGTTAACCTGAAATTTGGAATTGACATAGTTATCCTTTAGGGGATATGCATTTTGAGCACACTGAAGTTCAAAACATACTCTCTATATCCAATGGGAACAGCGCAGGGATACAGGAAATAGTCACACAAGATAAATGTCAATATAAAATGATAATTCGGGTAATGATGCAATCCCATTTCTCTTGCTCCTCACGGAACTGCCTGATCCTATGTCACTGCTGAGAAGCTCAGCCACTCAGACACTCAGAGGCTCATTTTTGAGTAGTTTTCTACTCAAGATGTCTGGTATAATTGTATAGCTGCAGGTGTGCTTTCATACTCTTCTGAGGGCACATGAAGAGGAATTCAAAGCACTCAAGACAATTTAGTATCACTTGCTATTACATGTTACATAACGCCTTTCAGTCCCTGCAGTTTCCATTGAAGCTGATTAAATTACGGCCACGTTTTCCGAACCTTTTTTTTCTCCAAATGAACAGATTAACTTGTCCTCTCTTATAACACTTACAGGTATTGTTGACAGCATAGAGCATGTGTAGAATTTGCTTTAATGAGTCTGTCATCATTCTGAAATCCATGTTTAAAGATGAATTATCTGAAAATTAGTTGATTTTAACAAGAGGTTTAATTTGATCATATTTTTCTTTTTTCTATCACTTTCCATTTTTTTTCTTTAATTGTAGATAACATATAAAACATCGATTAATTTATACCATTTAGTAGATAATGTCTCTTTTATACTTGATGGACTTTAATGCTTTAGAAAAATAACTAAGTAAAGCAGATGCTCTTTTAAAGCTGTTATAAAGACATGGTGATGAATTTTATCATCGCTGGCCTATCATGGTTATCATGGACGTCCTTCATGACAAAACAAACCAGGAGTTCCTGGTTTCATCTCATTGCTTGATTTTAAACTTCACTTTTTTGTCTCTGTTCCTTGGGAGTTGCAGGGAAAGAGGCCTGAAAATCCTCAAGCTAGCATCCCAACACTCTGGGGCTGTATTTGATCTTCGCATAGCAGATTAGTAATTGCCTTAGCTGCAGAGAGCAGGTGCAACGAGGCTTCTCTCACTGCCCCCTACCAGCAGGGTAGAGAATTGCAGTACTTTCATGAGAGGTGTTGCCTTTGTGTAATCTATGGGTAAATTCATATTTTAGTTCCCCATCCCCTGTGTATTTATGATGCTGGCCACCATCTTATAGCCATTAACACCTCAGGATTAAAGGTTATAACTTTTCATGTTTAATAAAATTGATTGATTTTCTGGCTTTTTGTGGCCAGTTCCCTCCACTGAGGACTTTGTTCTGCCCAAGAGCAGAACCTCACACCAAGAATGTGTGTAGATACTTTATCCCACACGTGTGGCTCATAAACTGGGACACTGAGTACTAAAACAACATCAGGACTCCCTGCTCAAGGTGATACATGCATCCCCTTTCTCCAGGCATGCTGGGCTAGATCAGATTCCATTGCCGTGATGGAGGGTGGAGCCCTCCTCACTCTTTAAGACAAATGCCATGTCTGACCTACCAGAAGGATACCTTCAAGTACTTCTTGTACTGCAGCGCAGAATATCTTGGCAGAACTCAGTGACTGTGGTGATGCTCAACCATTCTTCCATGATTCCACCTTCTTGAGAACTTGCATAGCTATTCTACCACAGTTTTAAGCTGCCTGGCATTCAGCAGGAAAAAAGTGTCTGACAGACACTTCACCTCAGGTCATCTCCAGAGTTTGAAGGATGTTTTATGACTACCATAAAGGTTACCACCTCAGATTAATTGACAGACTGAATGAGAAAACCAAGAATTCAGTTTCCTGTTATCCTGTCTTTTCTCCAATCAGGTGGACCAGGCAGACTTCATCCTTTGAGCTGAGACTTACCTTCTTCCATTGTTGAGTGGGTATCAACTGACCTTGCTCCCATTCATCTCACAAGCCACTTTAAGACCTATAGTACCAATGTAGTGGCAGCAGGGTGACCACTGGCTCTCTCAGAACAATCAGGTACAAAAACTGAAAGCCAAGCATCAGACCAGCATGTCTGGCTGCTCACAGACAATGTTCACCTACAGGTCCTGTTATGAACGCTGGCCTCAGGATACTTCGGTGTGGAGTGTTGGATGAACCCTGTTACCAACCAACTGCTGCCACTGTCGCACTTTCAGACTAAACTAATGTTAGACTTATTCGGATACCCCCTGCCACCAGTCTCCTAACATCATCCATGACTCCCTGCAAACGCAGTGGCCTACCTTTTGGACTGTCGGATGATTCAAGCTCAGTTTGTCAGGTGAAATATGTATCTAAGGAATGTTCTGGGTTCCCAGCTGTGGACATCCACAAAGCCAGCCTGATTGCATAGTTCTAAGAAAACGCATGGAATTTACAGGAAAGCTAGCAACAGAGGTTGGTTGTTGAATATCGTTGCTACTTAGCCACAGTCCATAAGACTACATGCTTATTGTCTGATTGATCGTCCTGGTTTGTTTTTGCTTATTATCTTTTGATCTCTTCCAGTGAGCTTAGGTGGTGCATGATATTGCTGTTTGGTGTATTTTCTGCTTCAAGCATGACAATTTGCGCTACAGGTAGCCATGTTGTGAGGGACTCTGCATAAAGATAATAACTGGACTAAGGTTGCAATTTTCAGAATAAAGTATCATGTAGAGTCAACAAATCCTCATAATGCAGGGAGGCTTGAAGGGTCCAAATGACCTTAAGGCCAGTCAACATGGACAGATGAACATCAAGTGTGGACACCTAGACTCTCTGCTTTGGGTGAATGAGGAGAATCTGACAAGGCAGCGAATCCCACGCTGTACCTTTGGTTATGATGAGAACCCAGTGCTGTGAAAGAATTATTGCTGGGAAGGGGAAGTGAAAGACATGGTGGGAAAGAGAAATAGCTGGGAAGGGGAGCTTACAAAGGCATAGAAGGTTACAAATAAGGCAGAGAAGGTAACAAATAAGGCAGAGAAGGTAACAAATAAGACAGAGAAGGTAACAAATAAGACAGAGA
>JAODUD010000039.1:11811357-11821382 GCA_026784285.1 Stomatorhinus walkeri | reverse complement strand
AAGTGCAAAATAACAGATGCAAAAATCCTACAAGACAAGTGCAAAACACAAGAGAATTCAGGGTTACCAAGAGACCATAATGAAGGGCTGGTTGATGAAAACAGTGAAGGCCAGTGACTGAATGAGCTAGCTGAGCGCTCTCAGAAAAGAGTCTTGAAGCTTTTCTTGGAAGTTGAAAGAAGGTTGATGTTGATGGGTAGAAAGTGGACAGGTTGGTTTTGACACTGTAACAAACTAAACTGTAATGTGTATTCAAACAGAATCAAATCTCATGACTGCTTAATGTAAATAAAGTTTCACAAAGGAGATTTTATATGGAAGGTTTTAAAAGCTGGAGGAAGATGATGATCAAAAACAGGCACAGACCTCAAAGACCCCTGGTACCATTTTCCTGTATTTCCTCTGCTTTACAAATTCCTACAAAGGTGATAGCTGGGGAAGGTTCACTATCAGCTCAATGACGTCAAGCAGCACACCTCCAAGAATTTAGAGCTGAAGAAATTACTGCTGTACATAGAAACTTTCATGCAGAACAATACGCACAAACTGTTTACTGAAGCTAGAAACAAACTGAAGACCTCTCACTGCTTAGCAAAACCGTAGAGAGTGTACGTGTGGGTACTGGGAGATTCCAGAGGAAAGTGCTGCATGTTCAACGTGCCAATCTCTGAGAAATGATACCTGAGCAGAGTGAGTGGTTTTGACTGTATTTCTCTGACGTCCCAGAGCTCCATAAGCTTTAAACAAGATGAATTTCATTGCCTTCAGTTTTTTTTTCCTGCTACTGGTTTTGCAAGGACTGCATACTTGCATACTCTTCTTATAAAAGCTAACTATTGGATACTAGCATGCTTCTCTAAAGCCCTCTCTTGATTGTGCAGCAAAATTTGAGATTTTGTGATGAATGTGTATGTCTGAATAATTTATCCAATTTTACTTGTAGAGTATTTTTTTATCTTAAGACTTACAGTCAAGTTATTTGCCCTCTGGTGCAACATGTGGCTTTACTTGATACTTTTAACATGATGTGTTTATTATGTAGGCTATATTGGAGACGTTTCAGTGGGTATGGCTTCTAAATTATATTGTCAGGTAGTGATTTATTAACTAAGTAACATAACCCACCCAAGGAACTGAACCTCAGGTACAAGATTAGTGCTTCTGCTTTCAGTTTCTGCTCGAGTCTCCTAAACAAACAATATAGGGGTAGACAACGTAAAAGGAACGAATGGCAATGTATCAATATCAATAAACATATCAATAAGAAATAGAGCTTTTCCATGCCTCTGGAACAGCTTCATTACTGCTTGGAATGCCTTGGAAAGTCTGGAACTGTCTATAGTGGCAAATTCAAGTTCTTTAACTGGAAATCTGCTTTATACTCTATACTCCAATATTTCCAGGCAGAATGATGTATAGATCTGGTAATTGAATGGTGTATACAGCTGGTCATTGAATGATGTATAGATCTGGTCATTGAATGGTGTATACAGCTTGTCATTGAATGATGTATAGCTCTGGTCATTGGGGGGGGGGGGGGGCATGAAAGGCATCCTAGTGATCATAAAGCTGCTCTTGAATTTGTTTAGCAGTATGTACTGTATAGGTGCTTTTTCAGCTTGTAATACGGAAACATCATGAGAGACCATTGTTTGCACTATAAGGTCTATCTGCCCCTGAAAATTGCCTTATGCTCCTTGGTCATTAACTGACCAATCAGAAAAAACAATAGACTCCCATGAAATGGCTTCCCATGCTACTGCAGATCTCCTACCTTATGGGTTTTGTGCCCCTTACACCAGCCACTGCCTCATCACACACAATCAATGGATATAGCGGGTTTGACACTGGCAGCTTTGAGGCTGTACTCTCCTTTGTTCAGCAACAATCCCGTTAAGCATCATCCTTCTCTCCCTGTCAGTGAGCTTTGATTTGTGATATTGTTCCTATTTTGTGATGCGGTGTGTCCATGTTTCTCATATGCTGTCATGATTTCTAAGACATCTCCCCTTGACACGTTAAATAATTCAGCAGTTTTCCTGACCGATAAGTCTCCTTAGCCTCTTTCAAACTCTACATCGTGTTGCTTTTAAAACTCATATATCAAAGTCCTGATTGTCAGATGTCCTTCACATTAGACTTGAAGATTTTTGCCCGAACCCAATGGGTTTGGTTAGGTTTAGGCTTAATTTCTATCATTTTACACGGGCTCAGGTCTGGTTTGGGCTTATGGTGCGTTCCATTTGCCTTCGGATCCAAGTTTCAGTTGCCGATATTGCGTCACATCTGCCAAAAACTTGGGGAAAACTGAGTTGGATGCGTTCTATTTGCCACTGAAGTAGCAATACCATGGACCTGTATCAAAAAGTACGATTTTTTTGCTTAGCCGGACAACTTGTCAGATTTAAGGTACCTCATGTTGAATGGCTTCTATATTCATTCACTTACAATTAGCCCGAACTTCGTTTAATCCGACAACTAATTCGACTAATCATGAAATCCAATTTTAGCCTGGTTAATTGTTAGCAATATCAGTTGATAACACAATACGCCACGGTGCTTTACGTATAAAACTGTGTAGCAACACGTCCACAGATAAGCTGGACGGTTTAGTGTGTGCGGCCAATTTAATGAGTCACAAATGAGAAGTAGTGCTTAAACAGTATAAAATACAACTTTAACTTCTGTTGATAAAGGGCGCAGCCATCTTGGATTCTGAACTCGGGATCCTCTGTGCTGCTCTGAGATATTTCTCAGATCTCCGAGAAACAGGAGCATGCATGTCATCACTTCTGGCTTCAAAACTCGGAACCCGACTCTGGTTCAGTCGGGTTCAGGTTTAATTTCTATCATTTTACAGGGGTTTGGGCCGGGCTCTGGCTGAATTCTGTCGGGCTCGGACCTTTTAAGTTTCACCTGTAAGTTTTTAACTTTTAAGGCCCGATTACAACTCTACTTTACATCTCCCACATAACACTATAACACATTCAGTGTAATATGATATGACAATTTAAAAATATGATGATCCGGCCAAATATGTAATAATGAAGTCCTTCAACATGTGGTTTTTCTCTATATGTGTAATTCCAATATTTTCCTGATGGTTGTTAGTTTTTTTTTTTTTTTTTTTTGCAAGTGCAAGTTATAAATGCACTATCACAGAATGCATGCCAGAGGTACAGTGAGGAGTTCAGAGTATTGAAAAACTCATCTTTAATTGTAGCTAAGGAACAGAAAGAGAGAGTTTGAGTTTGTGGAGAGTTTAGTGATTTATGGGAAGTGTATGAATTTCTATTTCACAGGAATGATCAATGCAATGAATGTTAACTTCTACACTTTTATGCTTTCTCATTCTTTATTTTTGTGCTTTTATATAATTTAACATTTAGAATTTAACATGAATTTTCCCCTTGCTGAAAACTAAATTATCAAAATACTCGATATAACCAAAAACCCAAAGTAAAATTCTATTACCTTTGCAGGAGATGCGTATTCGCCTTTGGTTCTTAAGCATAATCACTAAGCCCCTGAGAGACTGTGGGAATCCTTTGAATCCACAGCTTTACCCACATCTAAGTACCTTGTCTCACATTAGAATTTTAATTTAGAAATACCTTCACCGGACGAAGGGATAACTGAAGACTTTCTAAAGCTAAAATATTTTCTTTTTCCCCAAAGTAGTATGCTGCTGTGCTGAATTTTGGAAAAGCAAAGCTTAATTTGTATGAAGACGTTCACTGTTTGTTTGTTCACACATAGTCAGACTAAGTGTGATCAATCCTGGCAGTATGTGGGTTAAGTCACCCTACATAGTTGTTTATCCACCTTTTGTTCCTTATTGGTGTCTTTTGAGCGAAGCCTCAGTCCACAGAGGCTTCAGTTACTTCAGAGCTTCAGGGCTTAAAAGCTGCCAACGCAGTCCTTTTGATAAGAGTGCCGAGTGGGGACTGTGAAACAGATGGCCTGCACAGGCTGCCGCCCCTCTGGAGGACAACAAGCCTTTATGGAAACGTGTTTCACCACAAAGCCTACATGATGCAGCAACATCAGGCCTGGGAGGCTAGAAAATGGACGACTGGATGGCTTTCTCCATTTTATGTTTTACACCCACTGCAAGTATAGAATTTATGCACAGTAGACACTTATTTGTTTTCTTTTCCTTTAATTGCCCCTCAGGGACAAATAAAGTTTTTTGAATTGAATTGAATTTTCGCACGGAGCTTAATGGGAGTGAGAGATGACTGGAGAACAGTCTGTGTTTTTCCAGTCTGCCTTTGTTTAGCTCCCGCAGTCAACAGTCAGTGTCATTAGCCTGAAAATGCCACTTGGTAGCCTTGATAAGGGCTAATATTCCAATAGCCTTCAGATGACCGAGTAATATAAAACATAATGTTTCCACGTACTGAGTCTAGACAGTGAACTGATTTCATTTCATAGACTTGGTGGGTGTTGTCATAGCAGAACAGATGCCAAGGATGTGTCCTGAAAATAAGAAGGTCCTGCACCATGAAGATCTATTTTAGATAATCATGCTGGGTACACTCTGTCACAGGACCAGCAGATTCCTCTAAGCTCTTATGAGGACCCAGCAAAACATTCTTTTCTTGCCAGGAATTCTTGGCTGTTATTGATACTAATAGTGTTTTTTTGGTGCAAAAATGGGGACTAAATCATAAAATTTTCGCAGCGGTACACTGGGGGATGGAAAAAAAATACAAGTCTTTGGAAATACAGGCTGTATACATAGAATTCGTAAGCAAAGGAGACAGTATCAATGTGCTGTGGTTGAACATCATTTCAGCTGGATAGCTCCATGCAAACCTCTGTCCACACATTGTACCAACGAGACTCATCGATTCACAGTCTTGATGCCGTGAAAAGCAAAATATGACTGACGAGTTGCCCTGATGAATTTTATGCATTTTTCTCTGACTGCCACAATGTCCATTTGCCACTTTACTGTCTGCCTGTGTAAAGCAGGCATGGAGACTGCTTGCCATTTGCAGGACCTTCCTATTAGCTTCCCTTTCTATAAATGTATAGGGTTTCAGAAGCATAATGACTATGCTCGCATGCTGCGTGGCACAGTCCCTTACGGGCTACCTGAGTCATCTCCGTCAGTCCCACTGCAAGTCTCTGTCAGGTCTGATACCTGCAAAGGGCCAGAGGGGCGTGCTGTTTATCCGACCTGCCAGCTACATGTGGCCACAGTGAAGAGTCTATCCCACATCTGCCGGCGTAATTACACCAGCAATGATGGCCTACTTCAGCTACCTGCCAGCTATTTACGTGGGTGCATACAAATTGATCTCAGGGGAAAGACTGATTTCCAGAAGGGTCCAGACAAGCCTTCACTCACATTCTCATCTTGGTCCCCGTGCCATTTGTTGACATATCTCCACCTGGCTGTGAGACAGTCTGGTCCTACCCTCCCAGCCACTGTTGCATATATGCTGTGATAAACATATCCATTTGAGAGATAATGTCATACCTCTGTGCAAATTGGGTAACTCAATCATTTCTTTTCAAGTTTTTAAAATTCTGTACAATGTTTGTATTTTCCATTTATATGCCCTATGTTTATGGTCAAACTGGCTTAAATTCAAGATTCAGGAGTTTGTTATCATAGACACAATAAACAGTCAGTTACACTAGATAAAGAAAATCTTACTCTGCATGTCCTTCCAGCCACTAGTATACACTTTACTTAATGCAGTCATCATAATGCATTATAGATACCTTCATAAAGCATTCATAAAGGGTTATGACCATGGCTATAACCATTTATAAAAAGGCATAACACATTGTAGCTGTCACGGACCGGCAATGGGAGGCAGTGGCCCCCGACCGAAACCGGGACTCCACGTTAGATAAAAGCCCGAAAACACTGCAGCCCGCTGCAAGGTATTATTGATACAAAGATACATACTGAGCGCGCTTTTCCCCGTCTCCCGTATAGCTCCGTTCTGCCCTGCTTGACTCTCCCTGCAACCCGTTTCAACCTCCCTCCTGCCCTTCCTCCCCTCGCTCTTCCTCCTCATGAGTACCCCGTGTGCCTTGTGTCTGTCTTCGGACGGACCCCCCAGGCTATCGACCCCTTTGCCTGCGAACCCGACTACGGATCTAGATCCTGACCCTGACCTGCCGCTGTACCCGATCTCCTGGTTTTCGACCCTGCCTGCACGACCACATCTCTGCCCGCTCCCAGTCTCTGTTCCATCAGCACGGTTAAATAAAGGCTCTGTTAACAATTCCTCTGTTGGTCCAAGCGGGTTTTTGACAATAGCCATGTTTATTAAGCATTATGAATGCTTTATGTAGCTCTCATTCATAATGCACTATAAATACTTTCATAATGCATTATAATGGTCAGTATAATGCATAATAAACATGCTCATAATGTGTTATACCTTTTGATAAATAGTTACACCCATGTGTATAATACTTTATGAATGTGTTATAATGCATTATGAATGTACAAGTATCTATAATGCATTATACGTGGGTGGTTTAAGTAAAGTGCTACCAAAATGAAAAACAAAACACAAATATAAATTACAAGCAGTACAATTAAACAGTGAGTCAATACATGTACAATTATAATATATAAATATGTAAATACAAACAAGTGCAATGTGAACATATAGTACAATGGAAACACAGAATGCAGGTACAGTGAGTTTTAAATGTAGAAAGGACCAGACTATACTTTTGTTCTGGGCTGGTACATCTCTTTATAACTGATAACCAGTATTGCAGGTATCAGAAATTACTGACTATTTCTGTCAAGCACAGATTTTCAGGAGGTGCACATATATTAGAGGAGAACATTCAGGATGGGTAGTAATTGCACTGCCTCAGCATCAGAAATACAACAATAACTAAGCTCATGCCTGCCTGCAGTCTAGTATGCTCCATTCTCTGTTTTCTATGTTACATGTTTATAATGGAATATCATCTGATATTCTGGTGGGTTCCAATCCCCAGCCCAATGAACTAATGACCTGGTAACACGGTAAGATCATCAGTGCTTCCAGGGAACTCCGAAAGCTCATTGAAATTCCTAGCATCACTACAATCTCTGCAAACCGTACAAATACAACATGTGTAATGATACTAACTGAAGTCAGCCAGACTTGCAGCACGGAGAAAATGAAGCGATGTGTAATAGCGTTATGGTGAGCTGGTAGCATAAATTGAACCAGATTTGTGCCTTTGGCTGCCACCACATTCGCTTCTACAGAGGCAGGCAGAACAAGATATTTCTTGTGAAAGTTACAAGGCTGTTTGTCCTTAATTTATCACCTGCCATAAATTTTAGATACACTACATGAGGCACATACTTCATTAGACTTGGCATGGATGTGAAGGACAGGCAAAGGGAAAACATGCAGAAATATAAAACAAAAGACTCGTTCACCACAGTGTCTTCATCAGACACCATATCCAGGAGACTACAGGCCAACAAACCCATTCAAATCATAGTAAATGAATGAGAACAAAGGCCTTCTGCTGCCTGGTCTGCTATTCAGCCACTGAATGTCTCATTTCAGGCCTCATTCAGATTTTCCTAAGTTGGCTGTGAATGGGGTCCATCATGTGTACAGTTCTGTGATCCTTTGTGCTAGTGAAATTACATCAACACCTATTTTTTTTTTTGTGATATTGTGCATTTTTTTCAGTCTCACATTTTGGCCAAAACATATTTTGGTTATTTGGAAATGCACAACAGTCTGAGAATACCGCAAATTAAGATGCAATGTGCCAATATGCAACAAGATCCTGTACTGGCAGAAGATTCTGCTAATATATTTATACTAGTCATTTAATACATGGCACACCTGCAGACCTATGAACAGTTAATAAAGGGGTATTGGCAGAAAAATAACTGTATATTGATGCTTTGATAGGAAAATAGGTAACAGGAGTAAACATCTCATATTGTCTTATCTACCTCAGGCATAGTCCCTAAGTAGAAAAGCAAGATATCGTTCCACGAGCCAAATGATGTTGTATATTGATACAGAGGTAAATGTATAATACATATTGTGAAAATTTTTAGGGATTCATGCTATAAGCCAAGTCAGGTGTTTTTTTTTTTTTAGATCATCATTATTAGCAATATTTTTATTACTCTACTAAACATACTTGGAAGTTTAAAATGAATAAACTTCACAAATTCACTCAATGTGTGACCACATATCAAGCTTAGGGAAACATGTTTATGATTACTGGCCAAAAATCTACAATTATGTAGATTGTATTGTTCAGTCTGGGGGGTGGGTCATGTCACCATGACAACCAAAAACAAAACATGGGCAGTCACCCATTCGCCTGTTTGAGTATCTGTGTAATTATTAGACAGTGGCAGTTTTTTATTGACTGATTTCTATCATTGTCATGCTTTGATCAATACACTGCTAAAAAAACATTAAGGAAAGAACACAAGCAGAAACATTGACTCCAACCAGACTGAATGCTAAACTTTCCAGAATACAATAAATTATATATATATATATATATATATTGCTACATTTTATGGTTTGAGTTCTGCTTCCTCGCTCTGAGTTTTGAACTTGTATTGTGTTTTGACCCTCAGTCATGGATTACATTTCGGTGCTCCTCTGTCCTTCATGCGGATCGTTGAACCTGCTTACTCTGCTCTTGAATCTTGGAACTCTATCATAGCATCCATATTCACGCAAAACCTATTTTCCTCAGTAGGATGCTGCATTTTTATGCAGACTTCTATGCGATATTTCTTGAACATCCATCCTTATAGAGGATAATTTCTCATCGATGTATTACTTTTGGAAGATGTCTAATGCATTTAGTCCATTAGAGTAAGGAACCAGTATTCCACTGCACAGCATTTTCAGACATTGTATCTTATCAATAATATGAATTCTTTTTTCTCTGCATTCCTGTTGCACAATGCATTGAAAGTAAAACATTGTTTTACCAATAGGGTATTTTTCATTGTTGGGAAGAGTACAATAATAGGCCTTTCTCCAGGGTCCCAATGTTTCAGGAGCAAAATAGCAGAAATCAAAGATGCTAAGTGAAACCTAACCCTACATATTCAGCATGTACATATATTGGCATAAATCCAGGCGGGTTTGGGACAGGGACGAGGCACAAGGCCAGCAGAAATGGTGGACGACGCACTTGCGGCTCAACAATGCAAAACGGGTGTTTATTAAATAAATTTAAAAAGACTAACAAAAACAAAGGACCATGTTGTCACGATCCGCCTGTCAGAGCCTCCTGTGTGCCACGCCCCTAGCTCCCTGTGTTCAATCCTGATGGAAACCACCTGTTGTCAATGCGTCTGATCACCTGTTTTGGTTTCAGTCTTGTCAGTCTTGTATTTAGTCCGTGTCTGAGTTAGTCTCCCTAGTTCGGTCATTGTGATGCCTACCAGATGGCCCGAAGAGTGGAGCTGCTTCTGTTCCAGGAATCGCCGCTCGGAGAGAGGTACCACATCCGAGCGGTGAGTGAGGACATGCAGAAGCTGGAACAGCGGCTGACCAGGGGAAGAGCTCCGCGAGCAGCCGGAGGAAAGAAAAAGCGCAAAGTGAAACAGTCAGAGGACGAGGGACCTCTGACCCTTCGCCTTGGGGCTGGTTACCTCGCTCCGGCCGCCCTGCCCGCGGACGCCGCCGCGTCTGCGTTGCCTGCTCCAGCTGCCCAGCTTGTCTGCTCGCCTGCTCCAGCTGACCAGCTTGTCTGCTCGCCTGCTCCCGCTGCCACGCCTGCTTGCCTCCTCGTCGAGTCGACACCCCTCAGGCAGAAGGGTGAGGCAGCGCCTCCCCGCTCGACGGTGCCATGGCCCGCTGCCGCTCCCGCAGCATCGCCGGCAGCCACGCCCGCTGCCACAGCCACACCCGAGGCTCTTGCCTCAGCCCCAGAGGCCCCAGACACTCTTGCCCCGGCCCCTGTGACTCTTGCCCCAGAGACTCTGGCCCCGGCCCCTGTGACTCTTGCCCCAGAGACTCTCGCCCCTGCCCCAGTGCCTCGTGCCC
>JAODUD010000039.1:11762655-11781990 GCA_026784285.1 Stomatorhinus walkeri | reverse complement strand
GAATTAAATGGAG
Organism: Stomatorhinus walkeri; assembly: GCA_026784285.1. Classification (NCBI taxonomy): domain Eukaryota; kingdom Metazoa; phylum Chordata; class Actinopteri; order Osteoglossiformes; family Mormyridae; genus Stomatorhinus; species Stomatorhinus walkeri. Next base: position 11,781,977 of record JAODUD010000039.1, on the reverse strand, counting down.
AGGGAACGTGAATTAAATGGAGAGGGAACATGAATTAAATGGAGAGGGAACATGAATTAAATGGTTGTTTTCAGATATAAAACATATGACCCTTACTGCCCAGGATCCTGCTCACTATAATCAGGAATCATTCTTAAGCTTCATTTAGAAAGGATGACGTCTGGTCCTTAGTTGTGGCTAACCAACACAGCCTAAGCTACGCCATTGTGACAGCAAGCTACCGGACGTTTAGTCAGCCAAAGAGAAACTATTAAAATAGCTAGCATGTGATGTTTCGAAACACTATATGGCTCATATCTATTGCTTCTGCTCTCCCTCCCCCCATTTACAAAATCTGCTTAAGTGAAACACATTATGGGATTTCCGGGCCGTGTGTCACTGAAAATAAAAGGGGTCAGGGACAGTGTCGATAGCAGGCAGCACCTCAGCTTCATCTGTCTTTGTGATGAGTAAAAACCACTTTTCTTCCACTGTGTGTCAGGATGTAATGGCCTAACTACGTAGCCTCCAGTGATGAATGGCATTTCTGTGCCTTCCTGTGTCGTTTCGGAGTCCTGTCCGCCTTTATTGTAAGCTAGTCGTCACCGTTTATCACTTGCGGTGACAAAATGAGAAGGAGGGAATTATAAAGGAGATAACCAGTGGAATTTTTGGTGAGATGTTTTAATCAGATGCATACCTTGTAACACCCCTGTCGATATGCAGACTGAGTGAATCTTGGGTTATGGTGGTCATGAATCCGACCACTCACACATGATTACTTAGAATTTGTAGTCATTCAAAGGAGACCACTCCTATCTCCCAGAAATGTAACTCTTTGAAAAAGTGCACAGTTCATAAAATAAGTAAAAGTGGTTTGTAATATTACTTGATTTACTAAATACTGAGTTTAGTTTTGTATAGTTTTAAAGTCAACTTTTCTCAAAATGTCTACATTATTTTTTGGGTCTGCCATTTTCAGTATGTGCTTTGCAGACGTGTTCACGTTTCATAGAGCTCATATCCACGGGACACTGAGTAAACATCAGAAAAGGGCTCTTAAGGTCAGTTCATATGCAGTTCAGTGTGTGAGTGTTTCAGCAGATTCCACCGATTCTCTGGGTGTTTCATGGTGACTGAGCAATTTCCCGATCAGGTGTAGATGATGATCTCTGTGTCCTGCTACAGCTACAGGTATCAAGGTCACTTGGAACCCAACGAGACAGCTGTGAAAATGTCCTCGTTCCAGGAGATCTTACATGCGGACATGGTCCCACTGTATCTGTCACACATAAATGGTAGGATACAAACACAAACTGTAAGCAAAATTAAACAGCTCTGCTAAAATGCACAACAAAAGAAAATCAAGATGCTGAAAAAAATGCGGAAGCCAGCTTCTGATTTGCTAGGAGGTCACTGGTTCCCTGAGTTAATCCGCTCCTCCACTTTCCTACCTCTGATATGTGGTGCCCTCTTGTGAGGAAAGCAAGTAATGGATGCTGGTCAGATGGTCTATCACAGAAACACAAAACAGAGGCAGGCGGGCATCATGCATCATTAGAAATGGAAATGTGTGTGTGTGTGTGGGGGGGGCTCTGCAATGGTGCCATAGTAATGACATCTGATAAAAACAACATGTCAGTGCAGAACATATAAACTCTATACAAAGCTGCACTTGACTTTTTCCATATGCTAGTGTCTCCTGAGAGATAGTATGTGCCTTTTTGGAATGCTTGTCTGCATTAAGCAGAGAGGTATTACACTGGAGATTTAATAACCAAGTTATAGAGCAGGAGACAGCTAAGTCAACTATCTTCATACATCAGGTGGTCACAAAGCAAAAGGAAAACTTCCTTTAAGACCCTACAGTGTCACTATACTTTTACATACTGGTTTAAAAAGAGGATATAGATTCTTGTATTTTAAGTTGAAAAGATTACTTATTAAATCTGTGCACCTGACAGTGTCACCTACCATTTTACATAACAACACAAACATTGTGTCAGGATCCGGCCTGTTTCCCAGTTTAGCCAGTTGGTGTTGCTGGCCGTCCCATTTTGTGTTCCCCTCATCATCTGTGTCTCACTGGTCCTAGCAGGCCTGAAGTGGCTAATCAGGAGGACCGGAACAATTCCCGGTGGGCCAGTCTGATGTTTGTGCTGCAAGTCATGGCACTGGGTTGATCACGTAGGCTGCTACCGCTGTCCCTGGGCCGCCTCCGCCTCCACTGGCAGCTCCTTGCCCGCAAACCACCGTTCAAATGAATTAATTATCAAGTAAATTAATTGTGTGGCGTTGTGGTTAGAGCATAAAGCTATATACTTTATATGATACAGTAAAATCCCGTGGACTCGCCTATTACAGGATATTGTTTATAACAGACGAGGTCCGCTTTTCCCAGCCGTGCGCCTTTACTAACATGCAGATAAAGCATTGGATATACTGGACTCACATATAACGGAATTTCGCTTATAACGGGCAAACAATTTGGTCCCCAGGGCCGCTTTTAGCTGTAGTTCTGTTCGGCTATAACGGACCTGCAGCTCCGCCTACAAGGCGCATGGCGTGCCGGTGATATCCAGCGCAGATACATAGTCGGAATTATTAATAGTCACACATCTGCTCAGGTAAAGTTGGATTACTACATGTACAATATAACAATCTATACCACAAGTGTGTCTGTTGAGGTGTGGCATAAGTAAATGGTGTCCGGTAGATGTGTTCTGGGCAAACAGCAACTCTGGATATAACGGAGAAGCACCAAGGACCAGCCATGAAGCCACAAGTCCAGAGTGGGCAAGTAGCATTACTCACTGAGTGAATATTATTAGAATTAATATAATGACGAGTATGGTGTAGACCTGCTCTATATGAAATATGCCCTGAGATGCTAGATGATTCAGCACTACGTTAATGAAACTGACCTTAATTGATGAGAAGGCTTTGTAAAAGGGGGAGATTTGTCCTGAAAAATATGACACATTTTTAAAATGTGATTTAGTGTTAGAAGCAGAGCCAGGAGCCAGTAGTGATGAGGGAATTGTTCCTGTCAGTATGGAAGGAACAGGTGAGCTGTTGTAACAGTGTGTGAACAAGCAAGCATTAGTTCCAATATAACAACTTTCCATGTCCAAACAATAGCAGTGACCCGTTATATTTTTATCATTAATAGTAAGATAGTAAATACACAAAGCCCACAATTGAAAGGGAAACAGATGAAAGTAATATGAAATAATTCTGCATATTTTGCCATTGAAAATAACTTTGGTTAAGCTCCACGGCTGAAAATGAGTCCCACTCCATCCCTGGGTCCTAGTGTGTTCCCTGTTCCTCAGGCCACCACGTGGATGTGAGCGGTGAGTGTGTGACCGAAAACCGAGCTGCCCTACAGTCATGGGCTTGAGACAGTTTTTGTCACCTTGGTTAATTGTTTTTGTATTTCAGTTTAGGTCTGTGTCTTTGTTTACCTTCCCTGTGTCTAGTTTAATTATGTTTTCTTTACCTATATTCCCAGGGTCACCTAGTGTTTGAATTTGTAGTTTTGTTAATCATCCTCACCAGTGTCTTGTTTCACTAATGCCCAAGACTGAATACTTGTACTGAAACTGTACTTGAATGAGCTACTTTAAGCTACACCGGGTCATATTACAAGCTTACAAACTTAGAAGGAAGAATAAATCTGAAAATCCAAGGGTTATCACAATTCGGAACTCTTTATTTGTTTGTTTGTTTGTTTGTTTATTATAGGCTCTCTGGAAAACATTACAAAACAGAACCAACAAATATATAGCTTTGCAATATTGCAATTACGGTCGCCAAATGAAGGGAAAAAGTCTTAGTTTCTAATTTTAGCAGTTGTTGGTGGGAAGTGACTGAGTAAGAATATTTGCAGGGCTTGTGAGTTGTTTTTATAGTTTATAAATGTTGCTTTTCACCATTACATATTTTTGCCAAATAGTTTACACTGAAGTGAGTTTATGATTATTCTTGTATAAACAAAGATCACACTGAATTGCTTCTAGAAGGGTTGTGCCAAAGATTTCACATTTTTTAGTCGAAGTTAGTTTGCCGCCCCGAAAGCTTTAAAGTGAAAACTTTGTTTGATGATGAGCCACATAAAATATTACTTAAATAAGAGAGGAAATTCTGAAAAACTCATTTATGGAAAGAAACAACAGCAGCATTGTGAGACCTAAATTTTCTTTATTTAGTTCCTGTCCCTTGTGTCACACACCTCTTGTCTTTAATAATTTAATTTTACCTGGATGCTCTAAGAAATCTACTCATATAGCTTACATCTGTTTTATTTATTTGTTTGTTTGTTTGTTCATTTTTTAACGTCAAAGCATCATATTCATATTCGTTTGGATGTTGAGCAACAGAACCTAACCCAATTAAAACTCTAATATATAAACTGGAATTACTGACGTACACCAAATGTTTATTTCTGTTATAATTAAAGAAAACTATATGAAACATTGTGAATATAAATATAAAGTGGAGAACACAGTTGTGTGTGATCTTAGATTTATTTTCTTTATCTGCACACTTCATCCTACTGTAGTCATCATCCTGGAACAAACACTTGAGAATAATCTATACAAACGAGTACTTTCACTCTTTGAAGGAATGCATGAAAAACCAAATGATGTCTCGATGAACCTACTAAGGCGACATCTCCACTCCCTGTGGTAACAATACAGGAAGGTTTCTTATAACACCAAATGAGGATCTGCAGGCATAGTAACTATGTTTTGTTATATAATACTGTTATTGATATTAATACAGGTTTGTCTTTGTTTTGTAACCTCAATTAATAGCTTCATGATTTTTTTTCCACAACTCTAGTTTAATACGGGAGCTTTTTAATTGGGGCCAAGCTCTATGTGTATAGCTTGTTAGGGTAATAATATGTGATTCACAAGTGAAGAACTGTCATCCAGTTCATGGTGTACCTTAAGCCCCGTACTTCCTGAAATAGACTGTACATCCCCATGATCCTAACTGGATATGTGATCAACAAAAACCTTTGGATGGAAGGAACTTTATTTGGCAGTTTAGTTGTGTCTTGGCAGACAACCTAGACAACACACAAGATTGATGTTTGATTACCCAAAATGCATTTGGGTTCAAAGCCTGGTGGAAAAGGCTAATCCTATGGGCCAAGTTTCCAAGGAAACATTTTACACAAGCAGTTAGAGTGTGATGTTGTAACATGCCCGAAACTTCCTAAAGCCCGATTAAGCATAAACAGTATACTTTTATAGCACAGTGTCTTCGTTCTAGTGAACTAAACATGTTTAAATATTTTTTTTAAATCTAGCACCTTCTGTTTAAGTTTAACGTAATATAAATGAACGACCAGGGTGAGCCTTAATAAAGCTGTTCTCTTTCTATTGATGCAAAGTGTGTAGTGTATGTCAAAGACTACGTGATTAAAATCATAAATAAAGTAAATAAAACCATAAACAACAAACAGATTTTGATCCATTAATGTGTTTGTGTGTTTGATGAAACTAATGAATAAATATTTGCACTGCGGGGATTGCAGCTGCAACTGTCCAACCAAACCACCGGGAAGACTTTGAGAGACATGATACCAATTTTAGATCCAACACTGGTGACTCAGACTCGGGGTTTAAGCCAGATGGTGTCTGTTCCCCTTGGGTTCAATTGTGTCAACAGTTGCGACACAATGTCCTGTTAAAAAAATAAATAAATTCTTTGTGACTTTTGCTGAGGTCTCAGGCAATATAAATTCCCTATTATGGAACTCATGGTCTTATTTTTATTGTGTAAAATATTTAACTGTCACCGTTTGAAAGAGAGAGAGATAAATGCAATGATTCTTATGTAATCTTCAATAAACTAATTAATAATATTGCAGGATTTAGATTAAATTAATTTAAAATCATGCGAATTATTGCTCATAAATATTCGTGTGAAAAATGTTTTTTTCAAGCCATTTAAAAGTTTATGTAGAAAATCTGAGTTTTATAAATAGAGAGAATGTACTGAGTGAAGTCCCTGCAGCCTTATTCTACATCATACCCAGGGTGCAGCGTAGCGCTGCTGTGATAATAATCTCCTGAACTCAGTGATCTAATGGATGCAGAGGTGCAAATACACCAACAATGTAATGATCTAATGATCAACTGACAATCCCTACTGATCCCAAGCTGTGGTTTATGCAGCTATCCTGATAAGAGACTCTACGGCTTCTGCATCCTGGGTGCCAAACGCCGATAGATATTTTTTACTCCATTATAGTCTGTGTCATGACCTGTTCGTCCGAACCTCCTGTGTGCCACGCCCCCCTCGTTACCTCGTATTATTTCCTGATTGTGATCGCCTGTTGCCTGTTACTTAGTTGGCGTCTGAGTCCGTTTTCCTCAGATCTGTCATTGACGTGGTATTGCCGTGTGCTCCCCTGTCTACCTGTCAGACCTAAATAAAACCCCGTTTTCCTCATTTTCACCGCTCTCTCGCCTGCTTCCCCGCTCGCCCGCACACAGTCATCACACTCTGTCACAACAGTCCTGACATAAGATGGTCAATGTATACAGTAATGTGTTCAGTTTAGACTGAGGGTGGCTCATCGCCGCGCACCAACTGCTGCTCGCCTGCCATGATCACGCCACTCTCTGCATCGCCCCAAAAGCCCTCTGCTAAATTACAGAGTGACGGGCAGAGGATGTGTCTGTGTCCTTCTCCCGTGGGCTGGACAACACCACACATGAATGTGCTCACTTTCCCCTTCCTTGCAAAGTCCATGCTGGGAAATGAGACGGGATTTCCTTTTGTAGACATCAATCAAACCATAGATGGTGGAACGCATCTGAAAGCAAGACCCTTTTGGGGTGGGGGGTAGATTTAACTTCAGATTTAACTTTTTGTTTAAAGTGACTTTGGTGTAGTGGGTATCTCTGTTATCTCACACCTCTGGAACCAGGGTTCGAGTCTCTACCATGGCTCTATGTGTGTGGAGTTCGCATGTTCTCCCCATGTCATCATGGTGTTTCCTCTGGGTGCTCTGCTTTCCCTCCCACAGTCCAAAAACATGCTGAGTTACCAAATTGCCCGTAGGTGTGTCTGTGTGAGTGAATGGTGTAGCGTGTGCCCTGTGATGGGTTGGCAGCCCATCCCACATTGTTCCCTGCCCTGTCCCTGGCATACGCTCAGGACCCCTCACAACCCAGCATATGGGCGGAGTGGGGAAAACCACATGTAATTCAGGCTTTCATTATCAATGATGCATTAAAAGTCACCCAGACATGGGCCCAGGTCACCCCCCACAAGTTTGTGGTCCATGAATCAGATGAAAACCCCAAATTTCTCTGGAAAACGGGAGCTTATTTATAATCAGGGCTACCAAAATGCTTTAGGACAAATGAATTTGTTTCTTTTCTCTCATAAAATAGACACATTTAGTGTCTGCATTATACACTGCATGATGGTATAAAGTCCACTAAAATCTATATTATATTTTGCCTTAGAGACAGAAATGATCTCTTATTGTGAATCTCTCCTGCCAAATGGCAAATGTGTGCATTGTGATATTTTTCTCTCTCATGTTAAAGAGAGTGAACAAAATAATTTAGCAGATGTAACAGACAACTGGAGCCGCTGGCATTACAGACTGCTTTCCGCTTCCTGGTTAATTGTATCTTAGAGCAATAGCCCAGTCAGATTAAGATTAAGATGTACTTCCCAGGGGGAAATTTCCTTTTGAGGTGGTTGGCTGGGCATGAATGTGTGTATGTTGGGGATTATCACATGAAGAGAAGGGGCTTACTTTGCTTGATTGAACTGAAGTTTCTGATGTCAGAAAGCAATATGACAATCTTTCAACATTCAGGGTGTATTTTTTTCGGCCGCTGAGTTGTGGTCAGAAGCCAAGTTCCCTAACTTTGGCTTCTAAGGGAAACTCAGCAATCGTTGATTGATGAAGAATATGTGTGGGACAAAATGAAGAAGCTAAATGTGAGAAACACAACAATGTTGATGGTTTCATTGATCATACTCCAGTTTTCTCCTTATAGCAACGTTAAAAAAAGAGAAAGCGGATAAGATATGAAATCACATCAGACGAATGTCTTCAGTTCAAATGGGGGGGGTCAGCAAATGGAAGAAGAGGGCCAGCACACCCAAAAAAGCCTTTGAAGCCCTGCGAGAATGACAGACTCGCACAGACGTCATTTGAAAAATGCGTTTGCAACTAACACAAGTTCAAGTCGGCTGGAATATGGAGGCATAACAGAGAGAGAGAGATTATCTTTGTGATATGAATGACATCATTTCAGCATCTCCTGCTCCTCCTCCACTTAAACTCAGTCCTCCTACCCGACACAACCCTCAGTGGACAACAGCTGGTCAGCGTTACATGTCTGAGGCTGTGCAAACAGCACATCTGGATTAAGAACTTGTGGAACGTGTGGAACGAGTCTGGGTAAGAACTCTTGACTTTATGCATTTTTGAATAGCTAGTTGCTAGCTAACTTAAAAATCTTAATATTCCCTTTTTCAATATACATGTAGCTATGGTGTTGATAGTCACCTTTCTCGTCATTATACAGATAGCAAATGAAACAAAGTTCAATTTAAGTTTTGTTATGTGTTATTATACTTATTGGTTTGTTTGGAATGACATATCTTAGCAGATTTCATATATGTATATAGAAGTGCATATACAATAAATTATTACATGTTGAAATTAATAAATAGAGTGAATAGACACCATTTAACTATAAAAAGGATGTAACAGTCCGACAAATCAGGATACGAACTGAAAATAAACTGTTTTTGTCTACAATTTTACATAGCTTGTGTATAGAACTGTATGCTTCACCTGTTAAAAATGATGGATTTTTAAAAAGCAAGGACTGGAAATATAACTTAAAATTGTCCTTTGATTTTAAATGTAAATTTTATAAAATAATTATGCCTCTTTTAAATTACCACAGTCAGAATTGTCTGTAGAATTCTAGTGTAATATTAAGGCAAACCAAAAGTACTGTAAAGTATTGCGTTCGTTTTATTTCTGATCAACTACTACCAATTATCAGAAGATAATGTTTTTGACTTATTTAGCCAAACAGTTACAACAGCAGAGAATTTTTACACAATTAAACATCAGGTTACATGTCACAAGGTCCTTTACATTCCAGAAAAGAGGCAATATGGACCACAAGATAGCTGCGTGTGTTATTAGTATGTTCCTGTCTAAGGGGGGGCCTTTCACGAATTGCATAAAACTGAGATAGTAAGAGTGTGGTTGTTCCCTTGTGAGTCACTAGTGGAAACTGCCTTAATCATCTGAGGATATTATTTCAGTGAGTGTAGACCTAGACTCAGAGGTAATCCAGAAGGGGGAGCGCATTCATCAAGAATGCAAACATGAGCAATGGAAATGGCTTCCATGCTGGGGAGCAGTCGGATGTGTAGTAAGGTGTTTATTCATTGCCAGGGCTGGAGTTCTACCTAATGAATGTACGTTTACTCCATGACTCCTGTACAGTGTTGAACATTTCGGAGGGTGTTGAATCATAAACACTGCTAAACTCCACCAGTTAGGGGTGTAAAGATGTATCAATGCATCGTGATGAATCAGTTATTAAGGTTATGATTCAACGCATCGGCCCGTAATGTCAGAATCAATTTTAGGGAGGTAAAACAAAGATGCTCCTAATTCCAGGTTTCGCACTCTTGTATTCACGTGTTGCAGGTAGCAGTGTCTGCACATGACTTTCCAAGGGGAAAAGGGGAAGGTTCATTAATATCCATAAAGAAGATCGTACCTGATGATCTTTGCCACAGCCATTCTGGGAAACCCCAGAATGCTCTCTCTAATGGTTAAGATTCTCTTTGCGCAATGATGACTTTTGGAAACGTACCTGTTTTGTAGTGGTAATTTTTATTAATTTTTTTTTGCAAGACACACTACCAACTGTGAAGACCCTGAGGAATCTAGATAGCTAGCTAAGTAAAAAGTAATATTAGCCTTAGAGATGCATAATACTTGTTAAAATTTTGTGGAAGATTGCATTGGATGATCAGCCATTTTCCGTAGTGGAGGTAGATGATGGTGGTTTTCGTCAACTCATTCACCACTTTTAAGAGGTCTTAAAGTAACGGCATACCACATGTTTGTAAGATCAATCTTTTGTTTTTCACAGAAGAAAAAATTCCGTTAATAGCGTGAAATGAAATTCCCATGGAAAGATTTCCGATTATTTTCAGTGAAGGCAAAAAAGGTTTCAATTTAGTTTATCAAAATGATCGAAGAACCAACTAAGCGAAACAAATCGTGATAGAATTCAAGATTCCCGATGTATCGAATCATTCCCTCAGTAATCATAATCTAATCGAATCACCTTGAAGACACTGATTTACACCCAAACCTCCGGGTCATAATCAGGCTACATGCTATCCTTCTTTAAAGTGACAATATTCTTATTTATAAATGATTCTTCTTCTCATAGAGCACTCATGTCCATAGTGTAGATCCATACCAAAGGAGGATTCAGACTCCTGTGTTTATGAAACCTTGATTTTATACCAGCACTGGAGTAATGGCTAATTGGTTCCGTATTGTTCTTTTTGAAGAATCGTGGATCGGGTTTAGTTTCCATCACCAAGTGATTCTAATACAGAAGTCATTTTCCAGTAGGTCGTAACATGCTCATCATTTCCTCTCACAGCTTCCAATGGATTTAAACAAATCCGGCCACACCGGCCCACTCTGGGGTCCTACCAGTAACGTGACGGACTTTGACGAGTGCAACCTGACGGCATCCTGGGACTGGTTATACATGATCCAGCCCTACTATATGACAGTGATCTGCATCCTGGGTCTCCTGGGAAACTCCTTTGTGCTGTGCGTCTTCTGTCTGCAGAACAAGCACAACACTGTGGCTGACGTCTACCTCAGCAACTTGGCGGCAGCGGATCTGGTGCTGGCGGCGTGCCTGCCCTTCTGGGCCGTGACTGTAGCCCAGGAGTTCGAATGGCTGTTTGGAGAGCCGCTTTGCAAGCTGGTCAACATGTTCATCGCCATGAACTACTTCTGCAGTGTCCTCTTCCTTGCCGTGGTTAGCATAGACCGCTACCTGGCGCTGGTGAAGCCATTGTCATTCGGCAGAAAGAGAGATACTGCTTTGGCCAGAAGGATCTGCCTGGGCATTTGGGCGGTGGGCTTTATTCTCAGCCTTCCGGTTCTGCTGTTCCGCTCGGTGAAGGAGGTTCCTGCCCTTGGGGTGAACGCATGCCAGCTGGTCTACCCCCATCAGGGCTGGAGGGTCCAGTGGAACGTGACGACCAATATCGTGGGATTCCTGGTGCCCATGCCAGTGCTGTCCTTCTGCGGCTACCGCATCATAGCTGTATTCAGGGTGAACCATCCAAGTGGTTTCCCCAGGGAAAGGACTGAAAGGAAAGCCATGTATCTCATACTCATCATTTTCTTGACCAATGTCTTCTGCTTGCTCCCACACCAGATAGTGACCTTCCTTGACACTCTAGATTATTACGAAGTAATCACCGGCTGTCCCTGGTGGCACGGTTTGGACATCAGCTCCCAGATAGCTACCTACATGGCTTTCAGCAACAGTTCACTGAATCCCTTTCTGTACGTCATTGTGGGAAGTCATTTCAGGAAACGGGTTAGACTAATGTTCAAGCAAGCTCTGAAGCGTGGGGTGAAGGACAAGGCTTCCCTGACTGCTAATTTCACCTCCACCACTAAATATATTCAAGCCAGTAGAATATCTTTGCCGCAATGCAATGTAAACTAGGCCTTGAACGATACATCAGTCAGCCAATAAAATCAGGTGATATTAAGGTTCCTTGAATTTACAGACATCAGTGTAAAACCTGGTCTAAGGCACCAGTGATGTCACTTTAAACATGTGTATGACTGCAATATTGACTGATTGATAGATTTAATGATTGATTGATGATTACATTTATATTGTGCTTTTCAAGACACCCAAAGCGCTTTTACCAAACCAAAAGGGATCCACTTTGACCACCACCACTGTGTAGCGCCCACCTGAATGATACGACGGCAGCCATTCTGCTACAGTACACTAACCACACAATGGCTGTAGTGGTGAAGGGACAAGGGAGAATTCACCAGTTAGATACAGGGTTGTGATTAAGAGGCCAAATTTGAAAGGGCCACAGTGGGAAATATTAACTAGTGCATCGGGGTACCACTCCTACTCTTTCAAAAGATGCCCAGGGATCTTTTATGACCTGAGGGACCTCAGTTTTGCATTTCATCTGAAGGACGGGGCCATGCCTACATCACAGGGTCAGCACTGGGGCACTGGGATCCACACCAACGCTTCTTCCACCATGATAGAACATGTCAGTCGCTGGAGAAAATGCAAAGAAGCAATGGCAGACTGCGGAGCTGGGATTATTACTAATTCTTACAGTTCAGACTAAGGTTGATGCATGACAGAATGTGTGTGGTCACATAATGCAACATCCAAGAGGCAACACAATTAATGAACAGTGAAATCCAAATATACGCCATAGAAGCGACCAAAATCCAGAAAGGGCTGCGTAAACTCAACGTCTGTTATCATACCTGAAGTCACACAATTTAAAATAGCTGTTAGTCATGTAATGTAAATATTGTTTAATACCACAAAAAAAGTATTTTGTGTTAGTGTGTGAATTCAGTTTATTTACAGTATATTGTGTTTTTGTTAAATAAACAGAGCATTTTGCTTATGCTCATTTCAACATTTTTGAGAGTTTATGATATTTACTAATTATAAGTTGTTTTGTCATTCCAAAATATGCAGGCATACAATTAAACAAAATAGTGTCTGAGGTGGCTTTTAATATGACATTTATATTCTTTTGAGGATTTGTGAATATCTATTGTTTAACTGATAATTTGTTCAAATTTTTTTGCTACGTGTGATCGTATATAATGATTTGTAGCATTCTTGAAATACTACTGCTATACATTATTCTGTAATGTTCCAATGCAACACTGTAATGAAATAAGGTTTTAAAAATCAGTTTAAGGATGATATTTGCAGTGTTTCTGTCTCCAAATTGCCATTTTCCTGCTGAGTGGATGTATCGCCCTGTTAATGCTTTACTGTTCCTGTTGTGTTATTTTAAATGAAGTTTCATTTGCAATACAAATTTTAACTATGTTTGTATGTAGAGTTTGGATGAGAAATGTTCAAGTTTAAGGCAATTAATTACATGAAAATATTAATGTTAATATTTATTGTTGGAATAGTTTCAGTGCTGAAACAAGTCTCACCGCAATTTGTATATATTAATTAATGTTTACATACTTTATACATGTAAATCTTTATACACAGTGTATATGTGTTTGATATAAAATTTGTACATATTGTACAGTATGTATATATATGTCATGATCCTCCCATCAGAGCCCCATGTGTGCCACGCCCCCTCGTTACCCCATGTCTGTTCCCAATGAAAACCAGCTGCTGTCGATCCGTGTCTGATTGTGTTGTGCATTTAATCTGTGTCTCAGTCAGTCCCCGTCAGATCCGTCATTTTGTTAATTTCGTTTTGTACGTCGTGCTTTGCCCTTTTTGTATCCCGTGCTCCGTTTCCCTGAGAATAAAACCCCTTCTGTTTGACGACTCCGGCGCCTTTCGCCTGCCCCCTGCTCTTCCAACCGGCAGCGGTCGTAACAATATATATATATATATACATTTAATAGTACATATAAATTTTATTTATGCTAGCAACAGTAATGTATTTGTCGCAAAATATTTACTATTACAATTTTGTTCCACCCACCAGTGGCATTTCTAGCTTCTGTGTCACCCTGGGTGACCCTCCCCCAACAAATAGCGTGTTTTGATCAGTTTTTTCTAAACTGCACCTGATGGCTCAGACCTTTTCTTATCCATTTGTGTTAATTTGGCACTTGAGCCTCAATACATCACCTAACACTGTCAACTAGGAGGAAAGGCTAAACCAGTGTTCTCCATAGCGCCGTGCAAACTGACTTTATATTATCCTTAACGATTTCACACAAATCAGGAAAAAATGTAACAATATGTGTCTGAAGCTATATGTTCACAGTATTATGACTTAATTATGGTAGCATTCTGTAATGCTGCTGATTTTACCACTTGCATTAGTTCAAAGTCAGAGGTCTACAAATGGATAGATTCCCCCAATCCGCCTACCTCAAGCTTCCAGTGGAGTGACCTGAGCCCTGCCCCCCTCCCCATCTCGTATCCTGCCTAGCTCACACACTGAAATCAAGCTGCCCAAAGGTTCATTGGTCCACATGGTAGCATGATATAATTGACATGACATGCAAAGAAGTGTTAAAAAACTGATCATGCAAATGTCATCCTTCAGATTTTTTTTTCTCTGCGAGCACCCCATGCCATCCCGGGCACGGTGCTGTCCTGGGCAGCTGCCCATGTTGCCCACATGTAAACCTGTCAGTGCCACCCAAAGATTGTAACAATTAGACCTGCTCTCCTTCCCTTACTAATAAGTCCCCCAGTTTTGTATGCAGTCGGTTAAACCATATAGCACAGAGGGCGCACAGGATAGCAGGAACTCTGTTAAAGGTAACAAAGCTCAGAACCCATCCCAATTTTCAAGAAAGGAGGGAAGAGTCACGCCTTTAAATCCTGAATGTGCCCTATTTGCTCACCGGGGGTATTTGCTACTGCTTTATCATGCTGTCTCTTTTATTACATATTTGTATTATTCTTAGAAACAGTACAGTGTTTCGGAATTAGCCCCACTGCCGTCTTGTGGAGACTGTGTTTATACTGGCGGCCCCTTGCTACTGGCGTGATCTGACGACTTGGTGATGTCAGGCATGTCATAGCATGGGCTACACTCAGGCCGTCTGCCAGGATAACTTAGGCCATCTACCAAGGTAGCTCAGGCTATCTGCTAGGGTAGCTCAGGCCCTGGCCTATGTGAAGGTCATCTGCCGGGGTAGCTGAGGTCCTGGCCTACACTCAGGCCATCTGCCAGGTAGGTAAGGCCCTGGTCTACACTCAGGCCATCTGCCAGGTATCTCAGGCCCTGGCCTACACTCAGGCCATCTGCCAAGGTAGCTGAGGCCCTGGCCTATGCTCAGGTCATCTGCTGGGATAGCTGAGGCCCTGGCCTACAATCAGGTCATCTGCCAGAGTAGCTGAGGCCCTGGCCTACGCTCAGGTCATCTGCCGGGATAGCTGAGGCCCTGGCCTAAACTCAGGTCATCTACCAGAGTAGCTGAGGCCCTGGCCAACGCTCAGGTGATCTGCCAGAGTAGCTCAGGCCATCTTCCAGGGTAGCTCAGGCCCTGGCCTATGTGAAGGTCATCTGCCGGGGTAGCTGAGGTCCTGGCCTACACTCAGGCCATCTGCCAGGTAGGTAAGGCCCTGGTCTACACTCAGGCCATCTGCCAGGTATCTCAGGCCCTGGCCTACACTCAGGCCATCTGCCAAGGTAGCTGAGGCCCTGGCCTATGCTCAGGTCATCTGCTGGGATAGCTGAGGCCCTGGCCTACAATCAGGTCATCTGCCAGAGTAGCTGAGGCCCTGGCCTACGCTCAGGTCATCTGCCGGGATAGCTGAGGCCCTGGCCTAAACTCAGGTCATCTACCAGAGTAGCTGAGGCCCTGGCCAACGCTCAGGTGATCTGCCAGAGTAGCTCAGGCCATCTTCCAGGGTAGCTTAGGCACTGGCCTACAATCAGGTCATCTGCCAGAGTAGCTGAGGCCCTGGCCTACGCTCAGGTCATCTTCCAGAGTAGCTTAGGCACTGACCTATGCTCAGGTCATCTGCCGGGGTAGCTGAGGCCCTGGTCTACACTCAGGTCATCTGCCAGGATAGCTGAGGCCCTGGCCTACGCGCTACACATTCCCAGCAAGCCAGCCACCTGTGTCGGGATGCTGCAAAATGCACATGACTCCTTCGAGCCACATTTCACGGGTACCCAGCCCTCCAAATAAACTCATTATTAGAGGGGGCTTATAGCTACCATTTATCACCCATCTCACACAATGTCCTCATTTTTGCCTGTATCATTTTGGTTGACAGTTTTCAGAGCATGATCATTACTTTTGTTTCACTATGTCCTTCATAAAGCATCTGTGTCACACTAAATTGCAAGTATGGAACAAGGTGGATCAGTGACTTAAAACATCAGCCACAGATTCTAGCGACCTGTGAGACACCAGCCTTTCAAATGGTTTCGGGAGCCTGTGTTTTTAAAGAATATTTGCAAAGTGCATTTTTGAAGCATTTTTTAAAAATAACGTTCTAAGACAAAAGTATGAACACAAGAAACGTGATGAAAATTGTGTTTCTACTCACTTCCTGTCCTTTAATTTGTTTAGACTTATTTGTTGCATGAAGGAGTCGGCCTATCTACACAATATTGGTAAAGACAGGCCTGATATTATTGTTGTGCTCATTTAGCAGAACTCTACAGGCTATGGTTGCTGTTTGCTGTAGCATTCTTTCTGTCTTACCAAAATGTCTGAATGTTTGCTGTGATACTGTCTAGGTTTCCCAACAGTCAGTGATGCAGACTATGAACAGGAGGACGGAGAGGTCTGGGTAAAATCATTTGCAATTTATCAGATTAATACCCCCAGCCCTGTGCTCAGGACCCTGCTCAGTAAACCACAGCCCTCAAAGAGACCCTCAAACCCAGTAAATGATTTCAATAAGTGGCCAACATAGATCACCACAACAAGGTTTGCAAATTTAATTGCCTGTCCTGAATTGAATTTAGTGAACGGCATCCAGAGAATAAAAACAACCAGATTAGTTAATGCCGTAACCGGAATGAAGCTAAATTCATGGCTCGCTCTCTGTCCTGCTCTCCAACGCTCCTCTTGAACTTTATAAACGACACATCAAGTTTCTGTTTGTGGTTTTTTTCTGTCAAAATTGTTTTCTTCAATTGGAAAAGTATGAAGATGGGTGAGGCTTTGGCTCAAGCCAAGACCAAGAGGTTCCAGAGATTGGCGGTGGATTCGGCCCTTTCTCCATAGTCCGGTGAGGACTGGAAACATCGTCTCCAGTCTGACATTAACAAACCTGTGCAGTCATCGGTCTGGCAATCTGGAGGTAAATTAGCTCCTGCAAGGATGTTCCAATCTTAGAGGTCTCAATTCTCTCTCTAATTTCACTAACTATGAGATCTGCTTCCTTCTGTGGCAATAATGTTTCCTAGGAAGGATCCCTCTGATGAGTGCTGGCAAGATATACCATCTGTCAGGTGTCACCAGAGGGCACATTATCTAATCTTATATTATTTCCAAGCTAGGCATGGGGTTTGACATGCTAAACCTGCAGAAGCTATCTGAAAATATCTGAAATGAGCACACAGATGTTTGTTGTAAAATGCTTAGATGGATCGTTTGCCTTATTGATCATACAATGTTTTGATTAATGATGATTAAAGGAAGCATTGTGGTGAATCATGAATTTTTAATAAAATATTTCTACCTCTGTAATAGGTCAATGCCCCTTGGGAAATTCTCTACCTTGTGCCCATAGTGTTGGGCATCCAGTCCCCTGTTACCCTGCACTGAAGAAGTGGTTACAGAAACTGGATGGATGGATATATATTGTTACCAATATGTTGTCATTCTACCTTTACATGTTTCATGCGTCTTTCTCCCTTACTTGCATTCTGTGTTCTACACACCTTGTGACCTTCCACATGGACTGACTGCTTGTTTTTCATATGGCCCATCTAGGTTAAAATAAGACAAAGTTGACTGGAAAAACACTAAAATGTGTTCTTGGCTGTAGAAGCTAAGAACATCTTTATGGAGGGCCTCAGACAGGTTGAAACACTGAAACGGACTTGTACACTTATCACAGATCCAAGTGAGCTCTCCCATCTTTTCATTTTCTTTTGTTTCACATTTCTATTGTTTTATCTGCTACATTTCTATTGTTTTATCTGCTACATTTCAATTGTTTTATCTGCTACATTTCTATTGTTTTATCTACTACATTTTAAATGTACTACACTACCAAACTCAACTGTCTCCAGAGCTGATCATTTCTGAAAGTCATTTCAGCAAAATCCAATAAGCTGTATAATTCCACATGCTATTTTATTTTCATAATCTGCACATACAAGTTGTTAAAATATAACCTTGTTTCAGCTGCTAAAAATGGTCTGCCTTACGGCTGTCATTTGCCTTTCTGATTTAACATCTGCTGTGTGAGTCCTGGCTGCATTCATACAAACTGTCTCAATAAAAAATGACTAAATCCACTGTAATAGATTTTTCTCTTCAGTTTTGCTTGCTTGATTTTAATTTCTGTAATTTCATTTTATTCTGCACTTGTCTAAGTTTATTTTGAGTCAAATTACTCATATTTAGAATAAAGGTGCAAAAGAATACACATACAGTATTCTAAATTGATACTTTTCCATGACAGCTTGACTGCTGGATTTACTGTTCTAGGAAAATACTTTGGAAGTTTTTACTCCAAAATGGAAAAAGGGGGAATAAAACAAATAAATAAATAACTGGCAGGAAAAAATTGTTGACACACGATATAAGGACACAATTAAAAACACGAACACTCCTAACAGGATCTTAATGACATTTTCACAGTTTTAACTACTCGTTTTCATGCAGTTGAATCATATCTCTCCCTGCCACATACTGACACATACCTTTGTTTTGTGCCACCAGGTGGCGCTCCCTCGATATAAAATTATTATTATTATTAAGTTATAACACATGAAGGTTTTTGAAAAATATTAGTTGAAAATATAATCTTTTGTAAAATTTATTTTACAATTTTACAATTGTATTACGGCCTGACAGTTTCTGGGCCTGTACTCCAGGGTTACCAAGGTTCATTTGTCAGCATTGTGACTCTGATTAAGAATACACACATTATTTTTATTAGACTTGCATGTCTTTTTTTCCACAGATGTATTGTAGTAGAGTGTTGAATAAGCACACATACCATTAAGGAAGTTTGCTCTAGCAGACTGGTGGATTTGGGTTAGGGTAAGTCACAGAAACATTATTCTGGATTGTTCGCTTATTTCAATAAACCTCTTTTCGAAGTATATAGCGCGGTGCAGCCAGTGTTTTTGCTTCCTTTGTCTGACTGTTACAACTGAACCCAGCATGTGTTTCATCCTACCCCTGTTGTGGGGCAGGTTGCAACAAAGAAGCACCATTTATTTGTCAGTTTATTTGTGATCACGAGGTCTGTGATATTATATATATATATATATATATATATATATATATGTCACGCTGTGTTGGAGCAGCGTGCCTGGATGCGTGCGGCGTCGGGTAATCAGGGCAATACGAGGCAGGAATATCC
>JAODUD010000039.1:11751582-11762555 GCA_026784285.1 Stomatorhinus walkeri | reverse complement strand
GCTAAAAAATTCAGTGAGTTATAGGTGGTAAAGCAAAATGTGTCACAACCATACCGGGTCTCTTCTACTTACATTATCCATCCATCGATCCACCTTGTCCTATGCAGGGTAGCTGGGGGCCCGGGGGCGATACCGGATACTGTGGCGGGGAGAGAAAAGAACCTAGAGGCAACTCCAGGATGACATGGGGCGGACATGCAAACCGCATATACGGAGAGCGCGAGCGGAGACTCAAACCCGCGTTCCAGAGGGTAACTTTCACGGCAAGGAAGTAAGGGCATGTTTCCTCCTTTCTTTTTGCTAATGCCTTCAGTGCTGACCTTTTCATTTATTAGATGCTGAATGACCAGGAGGGCACGTGTAGATGTTTATATTCTTATTCTAAGTGAACAATTACCCACAGATGCAAGCGTCTATAACACTTACCGTAGGACATCAGTAAAACGATTAAATGTCTTGCTCTTTTTTCCTTGTGGTTTCTTTTATTGGTTTTCTGACTCGTGTCATTATCGCTGATTAAATTATTCAAATTACATATTTCTACTTGTAAGATTAATGCTAGAGTATTAATTTCTCTGCCAAACTGCAAGATATAAGGCAAACAAGACACACGTCCCCAAGAAAACGAACTATTTGATATAGCTACATACAATGCAAATAAAGGCTATATAGCATTACTTTAGGTGGTATAGAATTTTTTTTAAGTGATGAAAAATATATATCCATAGATATCTGGTAATAGGATAATAAATAAATAAATTAATTAATTAATTTAATTTAATTAAAAAGTGGGTTAGGGTTACTGTTTTTTTCAAGTCCATTACTATGGTAAGACGCCCACCCTCGTGTTTTACGAGAGCGGCAGATGATAAGTGTTTAACCCATATGAGAAAGTGAAAAATATCAGTGTAATTCCATCCCTTTGATGACATGCAAGTGCATCAGGACGAGAAACAGGCACGCTCCTGGCGGAAGCCAGTGTCGGAGGAGCCTTCGCATTTTATTAAGCAAAACGACCCCCCACCGAGCGATTTACAGGAAGCCGCATGGCACGGTGATTGACGTTACTCTGTGGGGGGCTGTGCCATTTGCCTGTCAATAACATATATTATTCAGAAGGATGGGAAATCAGTGTTAAATAGCCATGTAGGCGATCTCGAAGAGCAATCCGAAAAGAAAGAAATGCAATGCAAATTAAATCTCCCACTGACTAGTAGTCGAGGCTCGTGCAAAAGAAACTAGACAGACAACCACCCTCTCCCCCACAGCTGAATGTGATTTGAATAGTGAAAGTGCATAGTGCTTTGGTCAGGAAATCAACAGCAACAGCAACTGGTAAGTGATTGGCGGTGCTTCCCCCATAATGGCAGGTCACCATCAGCATTTCACTTCAGTGCTGTAGCTCTCCGTGACCTCACTGCGACAGCTTGAAATATCGCCCCGCTACTGCAGCAACACGGGAAGAAAAGCCGGGGTCCAGCGCCATCTGTTGACCACAATGAAGTCTCACGAAGAAGGTGAACTGCACTGTAAAAAACATCCAGACGGACACGTGACGCAAAAAGCACCATAACACTTGCTTTTGTGCATTTTAATCCAGTCTCATTTAACGTCTTCATTAGAAAATCCATCTGTCCCTTCTGAGATATTCACATTACAACAATTCTGTTTGTTACCTAGGTAACAGGTGTACAGCTGTCAGTTGGATTCTGAAAAGCAGCACTTTAAAGACAATGTGGCTGTGAAATGAATAGGATGTCTCTCACTGTGTGTCAGTGAATTGCATAGGATTTTACACTCATGTTTCTTGAGCAATGTCTTTAACCCTGCTGGGGCAAAGTGGCTAAATACCCTGTGCTTTGAATCACTTGTATGTTGCTTGGGACAAATCGTCTGCTAAATGTAAAATGTATCACATATTTATGTGCAGCTGCTTGGAGTTGTCCAGTGTTTTGCAGTTTAAAACTTTTGGTATTACTGAAAATGTAAATGAGTCTGTCTGTCTGGATTGATGGAAGCGTTTTGCATCATCAAATTCCCTGTTCAGCCCCATTTAGATTTAGCTATATTTCAGGCACAGATACGGTTTATTTCGATTCAGTCATTACAAAGAAATTGGTTTCAGTGAGCTTCTGGAACGTGGTTTTGAATTCAGCAGCGCTCCAGGTGGCTGCATCTAGCTCCACCTGGTGGCCACAAGAAACATTCGGAGAAGGTCTAGTGTATTGCCCACAAAACTGCAGTGGGCAGTTGCCAATTTTAAATAATATTAAGCAAACATTTTCATCCTCGGGCAATACGGTCAATTAATTAATTACTGAGTTACTTATACATAAATATCTAAGGCTGACCATTCCCTGCCATTCCCCCAAGAGGTTCTGAGGATGATAACGGTCAAACAGAGGTGAACAATCCTGTTATTTTAAGCCAAACTGCCACAAGACTGATACATGGGGTCAGTGTTAGTGTCTCTAACATCGGAGGTGCAGTGGATCAACGTGACATTTAAACCACTCCAAGAGGGCCATTCATAGAATGCATTTATCAGATGGACATGCTCAGTCGAGGCAGTTAGACCGGCACTGGAACATTGAAAATTATCCCCCAGGGCTGGAAAAAATGTCCCTGGCCAAGCTCAATGGGCAGCCCCTGCTCCCAGAGCACTTACTGCTGCGCTGCTGGGGTGACAGCCTGCTGCAGCTTATTACCCTGGCATCCTGCACCAGCCAGCTTTGCTTGTGCCCTTCAGCTCGGGACGCTGGTTCTCACTTTGCCTGGTCACTGAGAAGGCAGGGGGGGCTTAAATCTCTGTTACCCGCCTTAATCTCCGCACCAGCACAACAGCCGATAAACATCTCAGCACCTTCCAGAGGTGTCTCAGTGCCTCCCAGCTTGGTTCACGACATTCCAATATGTCAAGGATCATATTCAATTTGCTGTAAAGTGTTCTGCTTTCCTCCCACAGACATACAATATTGCAGTGACACTCAACTGGTTTAGCGTCCAGTCCCACATTATCCCATGGTCATTAAGTCACGACCCAGATTAAAAACATTTTGAACCAAAATTTCATTAAAACTGATTTGAATCTGAGCACAATGTCATTATTGTGATGATTCCAAACGAACCCTCCTATGATGATGATTATACCAATGATTTTATTGTCATATCTATTCAGGGAACACAGTCAAGTTCTTCTGACACATTTATCTGCCCGTGGGGGAGAGCGGGGGGTGCAGGATAGAACATAGAGCAGTGGAAGACCAGACCAGTTCTGAAAAACTGAGGTTTGTAATTGTGTATCTGGGAATTGTTTTTCAGTTTGGTCAAAAACAGCCATCAAAAGGCTCAAAGAGCAGACATGACGATGTGTGATGCCTCAGAATGATCCGGAAGCACAAGTGCTGGCAGAGTGGCGCCAGAGACCCCCTCACAAAATGATAGAATTAATAAATTAATACACCCCCCCCCACACACACACACACCCAGTCCTGATGCCTTTGTTACTTACGTGAGCTGGTATGGAGTCCCCTGCCCCTCTCTGCTCTCCTTTCAGCTAATGCCCCCAGTTTGATTACATTTTTGCAGCTATTATTTTTATTTAATGAAGAAATTCGATCGAATGACTGGTGAGGGACCGGGGTGTTCACCTGAGATCTCATCCTGTGCTGGTGCCAGATGTTGGTGGTGATGCCCTTGGGAGAAACCAGGTTTATTTGTTTAAGGATTAAAGCCTTAATTGACAAAGAAGAACAAAACAAATGACAGTATCCTTGCTGGGTGGTGTTTCAGAGGGCACAATGGCTCATAGGGGGGCAATGGTAGGGTATCACCTGGGTCTCACCCTGCCCGGTGTTCTGCTTCTCATCCTCGCAGTTTGCTGCAACCCTTTACCGAATTACTGGTTTTGGAAACTGGGTAGATGGGCAAATGGATCCTGGTAAAATATGCTGCTGAAAGGTGTACAGCACAGGCTGGGTACTGTACGACTTTAGGAGACTGAAATGAGAAAATAGCCTGTAACACCAAGGCAGAATGAGTAAGGGATTAACAGGCCTGTGACTGGAGAGCAATAGAGTACAGGGGAATGATAAGTGAACTGGGGGGGGGGTGACGACTGGTTCAAGGAATGGAAGCTGAGCGCTGGGAGAAAGAGAAATGATTTCGATCAGGGGGACCGTCGGTACTTGGAAGCGACTCGCTCATGTGTGAAAAGGAGTGATAGCTCGCATCGGTTCCGACAAAACCCATCACTGTCCTTTGGGGATTTCTCCCTGAAATGCCACAGGATCTTTTATGTTATTCATGTGCTGCCTTAAACAAACCTCACGCTCATCCTTAAAACAAGCACGCCCACACTGTGCCGCGTAAGGAGGGATTCGCACAGCAACGTAAAAACACTGCAAGATCCCCCGTATATTAGTGCTGCTACTTATTTCATAGTTCTCATACACGGAGCAGATAGTTTTGCTGCTGCAGGATGGTACACAGAAAAATGATCAGTATTCATCTTTGGTACACAACAGTTCCATATATCACAGTTAAGCCTGGGCAGCCGTCCACCAAGTCAAAGCATCTTTTAAAAAAAGACAGATGAGCTGCATTTCTTATGACGATTTTCTTCAGTATTTTTTTCATGACATCTGAGGCCCACTGGGAGGAAGAGGGCAGGAGTTTCCATACACCAGCAGACACTATCCTGTTCAGAATTAGATTATTATTCAGTAATTGCATGAGAAGGACCGTATGAGGGATCAGAAGGTGGAGTAGGCTGCATAGGGGGCGCCACCCTGAACCCTGTGCCTCCGCTATGCAGGTTTTTCATGGTAACACAATGCGCCAGGCAGGAATGCCATGTATGTCCATGTCACATTGTCACCTTCAGCATAAAACACAAACAGTACTGCATAATTTTCCCTGTTTTATCACCATGTGACCAACAGCATTGGGGAGTGTTTGATAATGGGGGAACAGAATTTAATCATTTACAGACAAAGGTCTATTTATTATGGGGATGAATTAAACCAAATTTTGTTTTTTTTTGGGGGGGGGGGGGGCTCCACACCCCTCCCGATTCTTATGCCCTCATATGTGACACAGACTGTATTACTTGAGTGTTTAATGCAACAAAATAACAGGTATGACATAAGAAAAGCATTTACACAAGGAATAATGTAGTAAGTATATAATATGGATTGGCTTGTGCGTCTAGACATTGCACATACCGGATTTTGTTCATATTTTTAAGGTAACAATATGTCAGTGGGAAGCCCCACACCTCCACAGTTGGGGGCTAGAATCCTGGCCGCCAGCTCAGTGTGTATAAAGGCCACATTTTCTGCCAGCCTTCACTCCAGTTTTAGTCTGCAGTCCAAACACATGCAGCTTTTCGGGGTCTACATTGTCGTTCATTGCCCTACACTGCCCTTCATTGCCCTACATTGCCCTACATTGCCCTTAGCATGTGATTGTGCCCTGCGACAGAAAGGCAGGTGCTGTGCCTTTTGGGATGGGCTCCGGACTGAACATGCAACATTACCGCCGGGTTTGCTGTGAGACAGGCAGCAGGCTAGACAGCGCAAAAGATTGGAGATGTTCTGCGGCGGCGAGCAGGTGCTGTTTTCCTCGGCCACTAATGACGCCTTTGCTCGAGCTAAAATGACTTTGCTCAAAAGTTTCTCTCAGCTTATACTTTGTGCTTTGATAGCTTGTCTGCATTTTAGATTTAGAGGTGGAGAGTATATTTTAGCACATTTAATTGGTTTTCAGTTTTTAGGTGCAGAAATTCGTCAGATTGGTGTTTTGTGAAGAAAAATACAGCTTCCCTGTGTTACTTGCACTTTTACTGAGGTGAAAGGCACACGCCTTTTGGTATTAATTGAATAATTTTTCGCTACACCACTCCACAAACAGGTGACTATCTGACTTTTTTGCAAGCGCCTGTCCTGTATCCTTTATGTGTCCTCAATGCATCACACTGGGAATCAGCTCTTACCGGCACAAGAAGCCTTCACGCCGAGACAATCTCTCACCACTGTACCCCGGTGCATTAGCCCCCGCTGTAAAGAATGGGGCTAGTTTCCATTTTTAAAAGGTCGGCTCAGGTTCGCAGACGGCATGAAAGACTGACACACGGCCATTTGCGAGACTCGCTGCGTCGATAGCGCTCTATCATTCAAGCACGCGGTCCTCTCCTCAAACAGCCAGTCAGCTGCTAACGTGATACATTTGCTCATTTCAAAAGTGCTGCTTTCAGAAATTTACAGTCTTGTCTCTACCAAAATATTTAGACTGTATATTGATGTCTATCAAAAATTAAACATCAAATTGAAAACCCTTATAGATGTCTGGTTCATTACTTAATATTCAAAGGAAGGCAGTTTTCCAACCAAAGCAGACAGAAGTCGATGTAGTTATTCGGGAGGGATTTACAGCATGTGGCTTGACACTTAATATGCAGCAGCAATTGTTAAAATACTGGATTTTGGACACCTGACTGATACAGAAAAACGTCACTCCTTAAAAGCTGTCGAAAAAGACAACAACACATCCTACAAAGACAATACACAAAATCAAAATACGTACTAGAAAAACATGCTTGATTGTACATGTTATCTGCTATCCCAGATGTCCCAAAATCAATTCTTCTAACTGATACAGCGTGTAAAGCAAAAATAGCTACCAGCTAATTATTCAAATGTCACATTGTGTTGAATCTATCATCCTATCTGATCATTTACTCGGGCCAACTTCCTAACAGTTAATTACCCCGCCGGTCTCGCCAGGAACATCCCCCCCTCTCTATTGTCAGCACTGGCATCCCTACAAAAGCTGTTCCCATCCTTCGTTTTCACTCTTTTTTTCATAAATCACTTTTGTTGTTGTTTCTTCCTGTCCGCTCTTGCTTTTGTCAAACCCAGCAGGCCTATCTCTTGGGGGGAGGCTGGGGGGGTATGACCCAAGAAACCAGAGTGTTGATTTTGTGGGGGACCTGTCAAACAGCAGCGGGGGTAAGACTTACAAAAGACCGAAATGTGAAGCAGGCGCTGCTGCTAGGAAGCAGCAGAGGACCAAAAATAACCCGAGAAATCTCACTAAAGCTGGGAGGGGGGACATCAGCTGACAGTGCTGATGTCATAACGAGGTCAAACCCAGGATACTTGGAGCTACACAAAGAATGGGACTAAGGAGGGGATCGAACTTGATGTGACATCAGTCTGGGAATGTTCCTGAAGGGGATGAACACCAGTAACAGAGCTTGGTGGTCCAGATGGGGTGCACTTCACACCAAGCCAACTGTAAACCCCGAGGTGCAAACCCAACTATGGCAGACGTGTACCCCTATATCCCCCTATGGATGAGTGAGGGGCGTGGCCTACTGACGCCCTGCTGAACCACTAAGGAGAATCAGCGGTAACTGGCCTCATGGAGGACAGAGCATGGGATGCAGTTTGTGTATCAAAGGCATCACCAGTTCATGTCAACACAGAGACCACCAGAGACCACATGGAGACCTTATAACAATAAAACTAAAACGTCTACAATCACCTATCAAGTCTATGCAACAAACCTATAGTAGAGTGGTTCTCAACCTTCCTAATGTCACGACCCTATAATACAGTACCTCATGTTGTGGTGACCTCCCAACCATAAAATTATTTTCATTGCTACTTCATAACTGTAATTTTGCAACTGTTATTAATCGTAATGTAAATATCTGATATGCAAAATGTATTTTCATTGTTACAAATAGTTAAAGCATAATGACAATAACACTCCGTTCCTTATTTTTTAAATATTGACTACGATTGGCTATTTGCTTTGGTAGAAGATGAAGATAACGTGTCACTGATCGCAGTTAAGTTAGCCTCATATTCAGATTTATGGCTTTAATAACTTTTAACGGAAGTAAGGTGGGGCGTTTTTAATGACAGAATCGTGATGTCCAGTACATAGACAACGATGCACTCCAATTGCTTTGCGCTTCAAACCATTTTGTGATTTGTGCAAAATCGTGTTAATCTTCTACCAAAGCAAATAGCCAATCGTAGTCAATATTTTTAAAAAAACAATCAGAGGAGGGGAGATATTAGCCACTGTTCCCACCTCCAAAGTGTAAAAATTCATCCTGTCAAGCGAGCGAGTGCTGTACAGACGCGAGGACGTAGAGAGGATGGGTTTTCAGCTCGTGAACACACACGCTCTTGTGGTCCGACTTTTGGCACTAATTTAGCGCCGAGCGGGTGAGTGCTATGCAAACGCGAGCGCGTAGAGAAGATGGGTTTTCTGCTCACGTATATGCCATAGAGCGGTGTCTTGGTTCCTAAGACCATCGAAAATATGTTTTCCGATGGTCTTAGGCGACCCCTGTGAAAGGGTCATTCGACCCCCAAAAGTTGAGAACCGCTGCTCTAGTAGATGGATTGCTCTACATCTGTCTTCATGGCTCAATACGTGTGCACTGAAGTTGTTTATGAAAGTATAAATAATCATGTATTTTGGGGGAGGCTGATGTCTTGCCAGCCATTACAGGAATATACTCAACTACAAGCCTGTCGGTGCACATTCACGTGGCGAGATCTTTGCAGATGTGGGTTTCCATAGTAACCGCACAGTGCCGCATCATGCGTTACGCTGCAGCGTGGCAGGTATTTCTGAGGACGTGTTATCCTGACCCCGGCTCTCGCACCGGGGGCGTTCTGTCACCCACAGAATGTCACCCGGCCGAGAGCGAGCTGCCCACCAGGAGGCGGTCTCAGTCGATGCGATGGATGGCGTCATTAATTACCCAGGGAGCAAGCCACGCCAACATTCAGAGAAGCCGCGACAAAGGAGTGGTATCAGGACATGGATGTGGGTTATAAACCAGTACCTTTCTGTGTGTGTGTGGGGGGGGGTAATAGGCACATGGCAGGTTCACAGAGGTCGTAGCCCATTTGAGCATCTAGTTTAGCTCACATACTTTTTGGTTTTGGTCAATGGCAGGTGGTCGGAGGTGGGGGTGCTTGAATGAAGTGTCCCAGAAGTCCCTATCTGTGGGGGTCAGGGAGAATTCAGACAAACTGTTCTCACCATTTCTCACACCTCAGCCCTAACCCTGCTGCACATCTTCACCTCACCTCCTCCCACTTCCTCTCCCAGAATGCACCCACATACACGCACACACACACACACACACACACACAGGCAGCTTTTGCCTTCATTCTGCAGCAGATTAATTTATGAGTCTCCTTGCGATATCCAGATGGCACTTAGAGTTTTCCACGGAGCAGCCTGTGTGATGGAGTCAATACAGAAGCAACTGTCCGCAGACGGACTTCGTTGTTATCATCGATTACACGTCCGAGGAGCCAACCAAGGCTATAAGATGACTAAGGTGCAAAGTCGCCCCTGATTGGTTATGTAGCCTTTCATAAATCCATCAGGGTAAGCAGGAGGACCACATTATTACACAGCCGTGGGAAATTTATCCGTACATATCATACTGAACATGTGCTCTTTAATTTATCATGTTTTATACTTAATCTGCTAGTGTCAGGTTTTACTCAGGTTTTAATAGAAGCCCAAGGAAGCTGAAAATCAGCATGTCATAAAGAAATGACAGACTTTGGTGTCCCTCTTGCAACTTTCACACAAGCTAACTTGTGGTTGCAGTTGACTAGGGTTAAAGGTCCAATGATGTGATCCTTGTGCACATGATAAATGTCTTTGCGCTTTATGTCATCAACTGCAAAACAATGTGCATATTTTAAAATGGTATATGGATACTAAAGAGCATGAAATGAGATTTTACAGACTGATAGTCCTTGTAGAGGATGTTTGGCCTTGTTTTTTGTTATGAATACATAAGACAAAATTAAGCACCTTAGTGGTGGCACAGTGGCTCGATGTGCGATGCTGTGGCCTGACATCTGCAGTGTGGCGGCTTCGATTCCTGTCCCCCGCTCTGTGTGTGTGGAGCGTGCATTCTCTCATTATGCAGGTTTCATCTGGGTGCACTGGATTCCTGCTGCAGTGCATAATCATGCAGTTAGTGTCTCTAAACCACCCAATGTGTGTGTTCTGGGCCATGCACTGGAATTCCATCTAGGGTATCCTGTATCCTGCACTTCCTCAGATATACTCCACAGTCACTGCAACCCTGGACGCCATAAGACAGATGGATTTTACACACAGTTCTCCACAAGTTCATGGGAAATTTGATTACCCAACCGTATGCAAAACTGAAGCTTTTAAACCATAAAAAGTCATATCTGTATAAAGTTTTCAAGCACTTATTTGGTGGAGTGATGTGGAGAATAGCACCGTAATGTTGACTGGAGTTGTTGGGTCACAGAGGGCCACTGCATTGGAGTTGTTGGCTCACAGAGGGCCACTGCATTGGAGTTGTTGGCTCACAGAGGGCCACTGCATTGGAGTTGTTGGGTCACAGAGGGCCACTGCATTGGAGTTGTTGGGTCACAGAGGGCCACTGCATTGCAGTTGTTAGGTCACAGAGGGCCAATGCATTGGAGTTGTTGGGTCACAGAGGGCCACTGCATTATGTCACAGCATTTGATTGCCCTACATTGGAGGCCTGGGTGGCAGTTCTGGCAGCAGAACCAGTGTGATCACACATCTGAGCAGACTGTACTGCAGAGCTGCTGGTTATATCAGCCAGTCAGCATCCACAACAGGTTCCTGAAGGAACTGGCAGGCTGTTCCATAGTCTGCTGCACAATGAAAATGCAAGGTTTTGTCTTGTTTCATCTTAGAAGTTGGTCACAATATGTTGTCTTGCAACAAAAGAGTAGGAAAAATAAGGAGCACCCTGCAATGAAACGAGGACATGTTGTACGAATCAGGTTTGATCTGGAAACAGCTAAACCCGAGCTCTTCAAATCTGGACCTCGAAAACAAATCCAGGCCTTGTTTTCAGTTCTCCCAGGTAGTTAGTTTAATAATTACTGATTCTGATTGGCCAGAGGCTTCAC
>JAODUD010000039.1:11737220-11749566 GCA_026784285.1 Stomatorhinus walkeri | reverse complement strand
CGCGCTGCCCGCATGACATAAATATAGCCTTATTTAAAAGGCGCCTATGCTCATTTGCCCTTTATTGATTGCTGCCTCCTGTGAGTAATCTGCTGGCGTGATCATGTCGCCCAACAAAACACAAAGGACGAGCAGTCACTGAAATCAATGGTGATATTTATTTGCAAAAGGCACTCACTACAGTAAATGTAATGGTCACACAAGTTCTATTGTGTATGAAGTCCAGACTCGAGCGGTCAGGCTCACTTTAGCGCTTAACATGGAAATCCGAAAACAGCGGGAGTAAGCATGTGCGGGTACAATCAATACCATACCAAGATAATGTACTTGTACAATTGCATGCTTTTATATTCCATGTCTTTTTTTGTCATTTTTGTTTTCAATCATTTTAATATTTTTTTGTTATTATTAATGTAATAATAATAATAATTTATATTATTATTGTTTTCAGAACAAACATTTACTGAGAATCGGCTGCTGCATTCACACTGAGTGGCCGATGCCTCGAGCAAAACCCTGGACAGCCTGGGGGCCTTAGCCTGATTGGGCCAAGAAGGGCCATTTTCACACCTGGGAAGTACAGAAACGCTCAACTGGTATAACTGGTGTCCCTCATTACGTACAGGCTCACAGCTGGTGCCAGAATTCTTAAGTCAAAGTTCTTAAGAAGGACTCGTGTAGGACAATGCACAGCTTGAATAGTACACACAGGGGCACATTAAATTTGGATTAACATCAACACTGTGCTTCACCTCACTGGAAGCAAGGGTGTGACCACGCAAGGGACACATTCAACGGCTTAAAAATGCTTTAGAAAATGGAGCTGTATTCCCAGTCATTTTGGCAATTTCCAAAGTACAGTTAGCCAAAAACCTGCCTTTTATTTAAAGCACTGTTCACGTAATAGGCAATGTCTTGTAACATAGGTTTTTACCTCTTAAGCAGGACACATGGTAAGTGTCAGTGAATCCACAGCCTCCAATTCCTACCACTTGAGCAGTGGAACAGCCTAGAATTTTCGACAGGGGGTGCATATTGTGCGTATCAGGCCTTTCTGCTCCCAGGTCCCAGTGCACCCAACTGCGGCACGGCCCAACCCATTTTGCGTTTCTTAAGAACCGGTCTTTAACAACAAGCTATATGTTTTAAATGATTGTTCATAGCTGCAGACATTTCATTGTGATTACAGTGACGTTATTTTTAACTTCTGAAAACTGAACTTGACAATACAGCAAACTGACACTTTATTTGCGGTGTGATGTTTTATTTCTTACAGTGCACAGTTGCAAGGTGCATAAATTAGTAGACTCCTAATCATGAGCGTTTTAACGACTCACGGGATTTCACAATGATGGGGAACACAGGTCTTAGATGTAAATATTTTTAAATTTCACCTACAAAAAATGTAACACTTTCGTGATGGCGGTGTGTACACACTTTACGCACCGTGTAAGACTACTGCACCTGCATGTACAGTAGTTACGCTAAGATTCCACAGCCAGAATGGCTGGAATAAATACTGCCATTTTACAAAAGCCCAGAAGAGCTTTGGTTTGTTAGTAACTTGGAAAGTGTTAATTACTTTGTAGTTTATTTCCCGGTTGGGAGCAGTTAAGAGGAAATGCTTCTTGGCATGCCAGATAGCAATTTTAAGCCAAAAATAAATTGATGAAATTGATTATTGATCTCATGATCATCTCCCTCTCCTACAGCCCTGACCAGTACTGCAGGTTAAAATGTAACTCGCGTTCTGATTCAGTTTTATATCATATATACACTTGAGTTGGTATCTTGCTTTCAGATTTTTTTTATAAGAAAGAGTAGAGTGCTTTTGGGGATTATACATGCTCGTTTGCACCTTTTGTTCTGATCACTTGCTCTTTGATCCAGTAATAAAAATGAATTAAATTCTGTTTTGATGACTGTGGACTGTGTGGGTAGAAAGGAAACAGGCAGCCAGTCTATACTGTGTGTTGACAGTACATCCTCATTCTGCGTATTGTGGCTTTTTTTTGTGAGGGTTCCAAAGCTGATCATGCTGTTTACGCCAACTAGGAGTAAACTCAGTTGTTAAGTAGGCCATGAAATCATTTGGTATGTACTAAGAATGTGATTCGCTTTCATAAATTACTGCCAAACCACTTTGGCAATCATACAAAAAAGTCAAACGACACAGACTCGCCTTCCTCTGAGAATCGGTGTCTGAACACTGTGCAGCTGACAGGGCCTGACGGGGTAAATATGTGCACGCTCTAGTGCTCATACACAGACACATACACATCTGCCGCCGCACGGGCACGCTCGTGTACACCAAGCCGCCTCCCACTGACACCCAAACCCACAAAGTCAGTCCCGGGTTTCAACCTGGGGCTCGTCATCTGTTCCCTGGATGAGCGCCGTTACCTCGCCAAGGCCGGGCCGAGACAGTGCCCCTCTCTGAAGTGTGAATGCAGCGCAACTGGGACAAAGGTATTCGAACGACGACAGTAGGACAACAAGCCCTGAGATTTCGTTTTGAGACTGTGAAGCTTTTGAATACACTGGGCTCCACAGGACGGCGGGGTAGTTCCAAGACCATGCAATAACAGAGTGCTTGTTGTTTTCATTCCCAAGTTCAGGAGTCCTTAGGCATGACAATCACTTGCATGACTCTATGAATACATGTATTTTGGTTCCTGATGTGCGTCCCCCTCTCGTCAGCGACCCCGTTCGCCTTCCCTCTGTGGCCACGCTCTCTGTTCTGAACTTACTTGATGCAGAACGACGCAACAGGGATCGGTATATCATCTCGGATGTCGAGAGTTTAATTATAAAACACGAGTGTAGGTCACAGGCCCGTTGATAGCGCCAAATAAATTTGCTACTACGTGTTACTGTTCGGGCTTCTGGAAAGCCCATCCGTTGCAGTCTTCTATGTTCTCTTAAATAAAAATCATTGTTTTGATCGTTCTCAAGTAACAAAACATTGTCAGGTATTATGTCATAGTCATTCCTCCTGACGTGACTGATTCGCTCCTTTTTTTGGCAAATTAATCCACCATTTGGACACAGTGAACAGTTAGTAGTGTGAAGCAGGACGCAGCTCCAGGTCGCTGCCTTTCGAACAGGAGGAGTTAAGGCACGAGAGCGAATGCTAAGACATCTTCCATCCAGTCAGCCACCTCCTCTAAGGCATAGTCTTTGTCTTTAGCTCCTTTTCTTCCGCTTTTCCCTCATCGCCCTTCTCCTTGTTCAGCGGGAACCCATTCTGCAGTGAGCAGGCCTCTGCATATTGGGGAAGATCCGTCAAGCTGGTGTTGAACTCCTTCTCTCCGAGCTCCTCATCCTCCTTCTTCTCCTCGCCGGAGGCCAGGCTGCAGCCGAAGGTGTCGTACATCTTGCGGATGTCCTCTGGGATGTTCTTCTTTAGCTCCTTGCTCTTGTTGCGCTTCGCCAACCGGGTGACGGAGCCCAGGCGGTTGAAGATGTTGTCATCGGAGGCGGCCTGCTCTCCCTTGTCGTACTGCTCGGCCCGTGCGCGCAGGTTGTTCAGTTTCGAGTCGATGCTCTCCTGCGAAGTGGTCTTGGAGCGGTCGGCGTCCAGGCTGTTGAAGACGGCCCGCTTCTCTGCAGACAGCACGTCCAGCGACTGCGCCCGCTGATCCAGCCCCAGCTGCCGGCGCTCCATGCTACGGATGGTGGCGGCGCGCTGAAGTTTGTCGTGCACCTCCACGCTGAGGCGCCGCCGCGTTTCCCGGAACTCGGCGCGCACGTTGGCCTTCCACTCCGCTGCGTGGGCCTTGATCTCGCCCACCTGTGCATCACAGTGGTGGCAGCAGCAGGAGCAACGGGGCACCATTAAATCACATCACGTTTCCACAGTAACCTTACTTGCTACAATGCTCCTCACATTGTGCACTCAGAAACCTTACTTGCTACACTGTGCACCCAGTAACCTTACTTACTACACTGCTCCTCACACTGCACACCACAGTCACCATACTTGCTACACTGCTCCTCCACTGTGCACCACAGTAACCATACTTGCTACACTGCTCCTCCACTGCACACCACAGTAATCTAACTTGCTACACTGCTCCTCCACTGCACACCACAGTAACCTTACTTGCTACACTCTTCCTCACACTGCGCGCCACAGTAATCGTACTTGCTACAATGCTCCCCACACTGCACACCACAGTAACCTCACTTGCTACACTGCTTCTCATATTGCACATCACAGTAATCTTACTTGCTACACTGCTTCTCACATTTAAAAATTTATACTAACCTTGGGCAAAAATAATAATTTTCAATAATTTTAGTGGGTCTATAATTACAATCCCTCTTTTGCGTACACATAAAACTGCAGAATTACAGCCTTTGACTGTCAACAATGATTACAGCTTACTCAGGCTATACTTTATCTTATTACGTATGTCCCCCATAATGAAAATGGCCATACTCTACCTCCTCCTTGGTCTTCTTGGACAGAACCCTCAACCAGTCTCCTATCATGCTCAAGACGGCGGCGAAATAGGCCAGGCCCACCAGGATCCAAAACCAGACCAGTGGCTTATACCACTTCCGGTATTCTATTCTCTGATCCCCACCTGACACAGGGGTACAAACACACATGGTCATCTCCACCAGCACACACCCTGAAATCTTTCTCCATGCAGTCCTCATTTTACAAAATGTGTGGTACTTTTTCAGAATCGTCTTTGCATTTGCAATTTTATAAACTTGCTACCTCCAAGATGCCTACAGATAACTGTCACCTAGTGTCAAAATGCATAAAAATGGAACAAAATCAATAGCACGTGGTTAGATTTGTAGATGAAATCTCAAGTAATAGAATTCTTCCTACAAATAAAATTAACAGCTAATTTAATTTCACATTAGATCCACATGTCCCTGGCAG
The DNA here is from genome assembly GCA_026784285.1 of Stomatorhinus walkeri. Lineage (NCBI taxonomy): Eukaryota > Metazoa > Chordata > Actinopteri > Osteoglossiformes > Mormyridae > Stomatorhinus > Stomatorhinus walkeri. Next base: position 11,744,663 of record JAODUD010000039.1, on the reverse strand, counting down.
AAGGCCTAAAATTGTTTTCTTGGCTCAGTATGCATGCTTTATACCTCTGCTACATGATACCAAATGTTGCTCTGAAAATTAGGAACTGTATCAATTATTAGAGTTTAGATTTATTAGCCAGGGAATTCAAATGATTTTTGTTGTTAAACTGACAGCAACATAAATCATTGGCACAGGCTACTTCAGTGTATATAATTCCGATAAGTAAACATCTTCAATTACAATTGATTTTGTGATCAATTCTGCAACTATCTCCTTAATATATGCAAATAGAGAGATATTAAAGGGCATGTGGTTTGGGTTGACCGGTGGAAAATTCTGAGCGCCTTTCAAGGTGTAGCAAACATCCTTAAGAAACAGACGATGACTGCCAACCTGCCACATAGTCGCCGATGCCGACGGTCGTCAGGGTGATGACCACAAAGTATATGGCTTCCAGCGCCGTCCAGTCCTCGATGTGCATGAAAATGACGGCAGGGATGGTGACGAAGACGATGCAGCCAGCCAAAATGAAGAGGATGGTGGAGATGACTCTGATCTTGGTCTGACTGATCTGCTTGTGCTTCCGCTGAGGAACGGAGCAAGGTACGCTGGGTGAATAACTTGGCTGGCCCATGCGGCAAAGCAAGCCTCCATAACACAGGCTAACGCATCATCTCACGCCGTCTGCTGAAGGACGAATCGCAGCACGGTGTGGCAACATCTATCCATCAAGCTCTCGCCATGCTGGGCGTACCAACCTGATGGCTTGACAGGCCTGCTGTCTTCTCTAAGCTTCCAGCCACTCTCACAGCATCTGCAAACTAGCTCAACTGCATAAACACGGCTAATATCCATGCATATTGACTTGTACCAGTCGTATTAAGGACAAAATTCAGTTCTCAGCTCTACCAACTATATCAACTTTAGCGTGAAATGAAAATAACAGCTATTTAAAAGCCATTTGTTTATTCGATTCATTTGTGTCGGACTGTATTCATCTGTATGCAGAGATTGGCGCAGTCAGCTGCGCCTATCTTCCTGCTCCATTTCTGGCAGGAGCTTCACCTTGTCCAGGACCTCTGCACCCTGTGAGGTGGCTAAACAGCCTGCCTGTAAGCACTGAAACACCAGGGTCTCCTTCTCAGGAACCCTTCTCGATTTCAAGACACATGGATGCGACGGGCAGCTGATTCCCTCTCAGGGGACTCAGGTACTCCTTGAATGCTCAATTATGGTCTGTAGCTGTCATGATTTATCTCAGACTTTAGTGGCCTGATCCTTTTTTTCCCCCTGAAGTGAAGTTAATAGGGCGTTTGCTTCACACATTAAGTCATTCCTCCATTGCGTTAAGTTAAATTGCTTAGTGACCCCAAATGACCTTTTGTGTCCCTCAAATGTCTTGATCCAGTTGCTGCAAGACAATCCATTTCTATATATGTTTGCTTTGAATTAACTCCTATATCCCAAATCCTGAGATCTGTTCCATATAATTTACCACACAGCCCCAAACCTTTGATTTTAGGGCCACATACTTGTACAGTTTTCCATAAGGTAACAGTAGTAGTCCATCACAGATATGCATTCAAGGAAATAAAATTCAGGCAGTAAAAATTAAATATTGGAAATGAAATTCAGATAAATCACATAATAGGAGCTGCTTACCACCTCTGGGATTCGTGGGTTAAAGGCTCCATTCCCTAAAGATTTGGGTTAAAGACGATCTTCTCCATTTACATGAGAGCACCTGATCAGACTGTGTTCTGGCATTATTATTAACACTATTACATTGCAGCAATTTACCCTCACTGTATAATATATAATATTCACAAAAACTCCTAAGCTGGGCCATGCCTGGGATGCCTTGGGGGGGGGGGTTGTCTGTATTAGGCCACAGTGTGAGGAGCTCTGCCACTCACCCTGAACATCTTCTCCACCTTCGCGATGCTCTTAACGAATATGGTGCCAAGCTGATCACCAACGCCGGCCAAGAGAAAGCCAAAAAGGGGAATTCCAAATATGGCGTACAGGATGCAAAAAATCTTCCCTCCCTCTGTGCTGGGCGCGATATTTCCATAGCCTGTGGAGAATTTAGCAGAGAGGATGGGCATATTAACCCACGCACAACCTCTCTCCAAACACTACAGGAACAGAAGGACATACGGTAACACAGAATGCCATTTCCATAACAATCTATGATCACATTCAAAACACATTATAATGCATTCATAAAGCATTATAAACATGGCTATAATTATTCATAAAAAGGCATAACCCATTATATTCATGCTTATTATGCATTATGACTGCCTTATGAAGCTCCCATCTATAATGCACTATAGATATCTTCATAATGCAGTACAAATCATCCTTAATTCTTATACAGACCATTATAATACATTATGAAGGTATCTGCACTGCATTATAGATGGGAGCTTCATTGGAGCTTATGAAGTATTATATTTAACACTATAATGCCTTATGACTGTCAATAGAAGATGCAATGCTTTATTAATTCTTATTCCTACCATAAAATTTTGAAGGTGTCTACAGTGCATTATAGATGGAAACTTCACTGGAGCTTATGAAGTATCATAATCAACTGTATAATACCTTATTGACTCAATAAAATATGCTGTAATGCTTTATTGATTCTTATATTGACCATTTTATTGCATTGTGAAGGTATCTATAGTGTATTAGAGATGACAGCTTCACATAAAGTGTTACAGGACATACATTTGTTTTTACAGTATGGCCAAATAAGAGAAGGGAGGATAGAAGTAGATGTGACCAGTCTGATTATTCCAGAAATGCTTCAGTGTATTATTTAGAAGACATTGTGGGGTATTGCCCTCAAGCAGAGCAGAATACAGGGGATCAGTCAGCCTCGAGGTGTTTCGTTTTTCTGTATCTGAGCACCAGTTTGTGAGGCCCTTCCACTGCAAAATATATCCGAGTCCAGTATCAAACACCACAGCCATTCAAATACAAATGCAGTCATTTAAAAATATTTTATTTGCTATGTAATGCTATGTAATGCATTTTTTTATTAAAACATATTACTTTTCAGTATGAGGCATTTTTCTGTAGATTTTTTATATCTGATTTCCACACTGCCAAATAATTAAGTAAACCATATAACGAAAAAATGGTGGAGATGTTTATATACTACCACATAAACTGCAGATTGAAGCAATGTTTTTCAGTTATTTTTTAGTATCAAAGCAGAAAACAGCTTCTTAAAAAGCTGAAAATTCTGTTTGGACAAACTCAATCTGTTGCTCATTTTAGCTGTGGGTATGGGACAGTAATTCAATCAGGAGTACCATGAATTACTTCATTTAAGAAAACAAAACCTGCAAAACATGGAAATAACATCATGTAGTGAGTTGAGTGCCATGAATAAGGCCATGGAGATTTACCTATGGTGGTGATCACTGTTCCTGCAAAAAAGAAGGCACTGCCCAGATCCCAGTGGCTGGAGTTGTAGGTGTCTCCAATGGGACTCACTCCGGCACTGGCCGCATCTATGGAATGCTGCGAGGAGAGCCTTTGGGTTAATTTAGCAGTTCACCCATGTAAAGACACCTGAGAAACCGGAAAGTCTGTCGCCATGCGCACTACTACACCCTGCCTTTGACTATTATGGGATGTGGGAGGATCTATTATTCTCCTGCTGACCATCATAGCTGAGCTCTTCCATCAGAAGAGCAGGGATGGAGGGCAAGGCCAGGTGTTTTACGCAACGCAGAGTCCAGTTGTGCAACGCAGTGGATGGAAACTCTGGCGACGGTGACTCAGTGGCTTTTGCAGAATGAATCATTGTGACGGAGTCACTGGGAGAGGGCGGCGGGAGAGGCACTGAAGCCCCACTTCTGGCTCAGCCTATGCTATCCCCTACCAGCCAACGAATGTCTGCGAGTCACAGCAAGACTTCCCGGGAGCAGATGGAAGCCGCAGGTGGAGAGCAGCGAGGGGTACTGCCAGACGCTGGTGCCTGCTTCAGGTGCGTGCCGGCAGGGATGGGGCCCAAGCTAGGGATGGGGTGGCCCCCAATCAGCCAGAGTCACCTTGACTGACACGCGGCCACGAAAACAGTCTTGCCATCCAAGTCCTGCTGAATGTTACCAGCTGTTAAATGTTCTTGCAGTTCTGTACACTTACTTCTTTGACTTTGCTACCTCAGCTATGCCATGAAGTCCATCCATCGCCTCACTGTGTACCCAGTATGGGCTCACAAGGGGACCTGGAGCCTATCCCTGACAACAGTGGAAACTAGACAGGGGTCAGCCTGAATGGGATCACACACAGTTGAATAATACAGGCAATTTAGAGACATTGGTTTACATAACTTTATGTCTTTGGAGGAAACCAGGGTACTGGGAAAAAACCCAAACAAGACATGCAGACTGCACATGCGCAAACAAAAGAGGCAAGATTCAAGCCCCCAGCCCCCAAGAACCATCCATTAGAGTTAATTCGGTAAGACTTTACTTAAAGCAGTCATTACAATGCATTATAAATAAATACCTTCATAATGCACTATAACACATTCATAAAGTATTACAAACATGGCTATAACTATTCATAAGGCATACCATATTATAGTCATGCGTAATATGCATTATGAATGCTCTACAAAGCTCTCATTAGTAATGCATTATAAATTCTTCATAATGCAGCACAAAGCATTCTTAATTCTTATACTGAACATTATAATGCATTAAGAAGGTATTTATAATTTATTTTAGATTAAACTTTCAAAGAGCTTTAATAATGCATAGTAAAAATGGCTACAACGTGTTTTTATCAGTTTTATAAATATTTATATATTGATTGTTTTATATGTTTATAATCCTTTATGAATGCATCATAATGCCTTATGAAGGTATGCATAATGCATTTACAGGACTACTTTTTTCAGTAAAGTATTACCATTAATTTCTTATGCATTCAGTGTTACATGGCATATTATAGCGCAAAATGCTAATTGACTTATAGCTTCAACATGAGATGTAGCATTCTGCTGCTCCTACAAACTGCTCCTAGCAGGTGCATGCATCTGGAGAATTCTCCAGAACGCTGACTGGAGGAGGACGTATAGCTGTAGGCCCCGATTGGCGCGGACCCGCTGCGTGTTCTCCAGAGCGGAACCGCGGCGTCAGCAGACTGGCTGGCTCCTCCACATGGCCACGAGCATGGGTGTGCGGCCGAGGAGCAGGCGGCAGGGACCCGCATGGACGCCCGCTGTTCCCCTGGGAGGGTGCGGCAAATCCGCTTCCGTGAGGGCTACTGTGGCACATCATTCAAGGTCAGGGATGGCATTCCTCTTAAGGGCGAACAAACGAGAATCAAGGATGTGGAGACAGAGGGCTGGAGAGGGTGAGTGTTCCAAAGCAATCGGGGACCTATGGAGCCCCTTTCTCTGGCCACTGCATCGAAGCTTTAACATTCAAGTTTTAAAGGGGCTCTCTGAAATACTGTATAATCATTCCGTCCTTCTCATTCTGTTTAATAATCTGACTCCCCAGCGTTTCACATCTTACTTGCAAAATCAAATGCATCTGGTTGACACATCACAGCGAAAACATTTTAAAATGGATGCCACTGACACCCGTCATAGCAGAGTGATACCTCAGGATAAACTGTTTAAGATTTAAATGTTGTCTGACAGTCTGTCTGCCTAGATGCTCGCGTGATGCTGTTGCTGAAGCTGTAGAATCATGAGGCTCCACTCAAGATGCCTTTTATAGTACAGCCCCGATTGTCTTACCGGCTGCGGGGCACAAGGAGAGCAGTTTGGCCGAGCGCAGTCTGGAAATGACATACCTCAAGGGAGCTTTCAGTTTCACTTATCCTCCTACAGCCTGTAACTAGCCTTGCAAAGTTCTAGAAACTATCCAAAAGGTCACTCCTCGCGTGTTGTGTGTCCAGCTGGGAACAGAGAGCTGGATTGATGAATACTACTGAAAGACAAATATGTAAGAAGCTGAGCCTAGCTGGATCTCGGCGGGCATTCTGACAGAGGCCTGCTTGTCATGAATTCTCTGCCTCACCCGTACGCCATGCTGGACTAAAGCTATTTGTGCATGTCTAGTCTTACCGCTCCCATTTTCGGTTCCAACCTGCCACATTCACAGGCTACGAACCCACATCCACAGTTCTTCACATGAGAGGAGGACCCTGAACCAAAGGACTAATGCTGAAGAGTGACTGCGCCTTTTCAGTGTGCACACCCATCACTGGGGCAAGCTCCTGCTTAACATTAGGTCCTCACTTCAATAGCTGATTTCAAATCTCGTCTGAAAACCTATTCGTATAGACCAGCTTTCACTCAACATTAACAAAACAGTCTTTGCATCATTTATTGTATGTCTACCTCTCCTCTCCCGCTCCTATGGTTTGGTCTGCTACTATTACTGTGCAGTTTTGTCCTTATCAGTTTTGGTTTTACTTTCCTTTCTAAAAATTAATGTACGGCACTTTTCAGTTGTTTGAACTATGCTACAAATTAACTTCATTTAATTACTTAAACATAGTGTACACCAACATTGGGGTAACACAAGACAGTTACACTAACACTGGGGTAAAATGTGACAGCTACACCAACACTGGGATAACGTGACATGTACACCAAAACTGGGGTAACGTGACAGCTACAGCAACACTGGGATAACGTCACAGGTACACCAAAACAGTTACACTTACATTGGAGTAACATGTGAGAGTTACACCAACACTGGGGTAACATGAGACAGTTACACTAACATTGGGGTAAAATGTGAGAGTTACACCAACACTGGGGTAACAAGAGACAGTTACACCGACACTGGGGTAAAATGTGACAGTTACACCAACACTATGGTAATGTGTGAGAGTTACACCAACACTGGGGTAACACGAGACAGTTACACCAACATTGGGGTAACATGAGACAGTTACACTAAAACTGGGGTAACATGTGAGAGTTACACTGACATTGGAGTAACGTGAGAGTTACATCAACGCTGGGGTAACATGAGACAGTTACACCAACACCGGGGTAACATGAGACAGTCACACCAAGACTGGGGTAACATGTGACAGGGTCACCAACACTGGGGTAACATGAGACAGTTACACTAAAACTGGGGTAACATGTGTGAGTTACACTGACATTGGAGTAACATGTGAGAGTTACACTGACATTGGAGTAACATGTGAGAGTTACATCAACGCTGGAGTAACATAAGACAGTTACACCAACACCGGGGTAAAATGTGGGAGTTACACCAACACTGGCATAACATGAGACAGTTACACCAACACTGGGGTAACACAAGACAGTTACGCTAACACTGGGGTAAAATGTGACAGTTACACCAACACTGGGGTAACATGAGACAGTTACACCAAAACTGGGGTAACGTGAGAGTTACACTGACATTGGAGTAACATGTGAGAGCTATCACCAACACTGGG
>JAODUD010000039.1:11683568-11701216 GCA_026784285.1 Stomatorhinus walkeri | reverse complement strand
GCAGCAGGCCATGGGGGGGGTGCCCCCCCCCCCCCCCCCATTGCTGTGATGACCCTACATGAGGCAAACGTGGACCCGCACAGCTGCACGCGTCCATAAATCACGGCCGGTTATTAAAGCTTCCGACCGGATAGCATGGCCTTCCGTGGATTACCGCCGGATATACCCCGCCCGCTTACGTAAACTCCACGGCCAAAAAAGATGGACAACTCTCACCCATTCATCGATACAAATAGTTACAGTTTAGCCATACTGATACTGACCCATATCAGCCGACGACAGTCTTCTAATAAATCACAAAGACCTCCCTACCTCAGGAAAGCAGGGGGGTTTGCCTCGCCCACTTCCAAAATGATCACTATTGAAAGCATGTGGTGCAGACATTTCCGAGAACGGAGATCCTGGCTATGTCCTGATGCTATCTGTGTCCCATACGAAAGCTTGGCCTTTGCCACAGCAAGCACACTGCCTTTCATTTAGACAATAGAGGATCTGAAAAAAAAAGCCGTACATGTATTTCCAGTTATTTGAGTAAAATCAGCAATGTCAGTGCGCAGAGCCCTGAGATTATCCACGGTGAGGCTGTCAGAGTAACGGAAGCAGACGTGTGTGTGTGTGTCTCACTTTAATCTCAGAGACAAAAAGAATGAAGTAATGAATGAATGTATGAATTAATTCATAATGAGAGCTGCAGTACTTGCCCCCATTGATGAAGACGACGGGGGGAAAAGGTGGTGGAAAACGAAGAGTTAGAGTTCATTCTGAAAATGGATGAGATTTTGAAAAATCCAAAATAAGGAATGTTCCCACAATCCTACAGCTGATCTGAGATCAAATTAAGATCCTGCACTGACTTGTATCCCATTTGCAGGCTCACATGGAGCCCCGCCCCTTTAAAAATCACATGACCGCACCCCACCAGTGAGAAGGGAGCATGCAGGTGAGGCCCCGGCCCCAGCCCAGCAGCAGGCATGCTTACCGCATTGTCTCTGAGCCTCTCCCCCTGGATGAGGAAGTCGGTGCGGCTGCCGTCTCCATCCTGCCGCCGCACTCTCCTGACGGTGACACAGCTGAGACCCCCGCCCGTCAGGGGAAGCCACCCTCCGCTGGAGTCGTCCCGAGTCATGACCACGGCTCTCACACGTGCAAAATAGTCACTGTCACTGGGGGCAAAGGGAAGGGGGTTAGTGGCATGACCACCGATCTCATGCATGCAAAAGAGTGACTGGATAAGCTCAAAGTCAGGGGAAAGGAGAAAATTAAGAAATAATCACAGATCACCACCATTAGAGAAACAGACAGTAATGTCTCAGTAAGCAGCAGCCTCAGTTATTTATCGATTTCAAATCGAAATCGCGATTTGAGAGAACGCGATTAGCAAGTCGCAAAAATTGTGATTTAGGATATACATTACACGGCATGTCGGACCCAGGGTTTAAAACTGCTGTGAGAATAGTTTTACAAATTCATGCCATGCTCCCTGTGTGACAATCATTCTCACCAATCACAAGCGCCGTGCTTCTCGCATGCCAGTCATGCTCACCAATCAGAAGTGGCCCAAGAAGGCGTATAGGCCCACAGACAGCAAACACGTGAAACCCAAGGAAAATGTTACATTCGCGGTGCTGAAAAATACTGATTCCGCTACTGAGCTACAAGTGAATTACCTTCCTATTTCATGCTCCGAGATAGGACCTTTCTGAAACAATCATCAACAGAACCGGCGAGCTCCTTTTAAACACCAGCTGCGATATACTTCAGCGTATCATACCTTTGGTTTTTGTTAATAGGCAATAGCATTAGTATACCGCTAACCTATGAAGACAACAAAATAGTAATTCTCACAGCAGTGGAGTCGGTGAACTCCAAAAAAGCCGTAAAACCCACAATACAATCGTGTTTGTCATGTGTTTATGCTTATTAAATTTAAGTGTTTCCAAAGATTAATCCCACAACAGTAATAAAATAAAAGTTTTGCTTTAACATAAGTACTAAAAGAATAGATTGCTTTAATCGCTATTACAGTTGGGTATGGGCACGCGGTCTTATTTAGGAAACATTCAAAAAGAGACACATATAATGTTTAATCATTCATTTTGTATTTGTCCGAGTAACAAAGCAAAGGAAAGATAAGCTGCTTCAGTCGAAAACTGCATTTTACTTCTCATTCAAAATAAAAGGGTTCTTGCATGAGAGTCTGAAAGAGTTTGCAACTATGAACACGTACATTTTTTGTTTCACATGAATTGATTTGTATAGAAAATAACCGTATACAATTGTCAAAAAGCGGAAACTTTGACCAACATGAAACCACCAATAGACTTCTATTTATTCAACATTTTATAAAATGCATACTATGTTAAAAATTTTCCAGCTTTATGGTTTCAGCACAGAACAGCCACTCTGTTATGAACATTATGGTTTTTGAGTGTTATTAGTGTTAAGAACAGCAACTAACAACACAATAGCGCAAACAAAAGGGCTGCATACACCAAAGTAGTTCTTGCTAGTTCATTGGCGGGAAAAGGCGGTTCTAGTGTTAATAGGAGGGTAATAAGTGTTACCTGCAAGATCGCTATTTTCCTTTTTGCTGCAATTGTTTTCATTATTACTTTATTTAACTTGACAGATCGCATCTTTAAATTCTCATCCTTGCATTAGAATATAGACCAGTTAATACTGATGGTATGTCATGCGGCGTCATGTTTTAAAATTACGACAGTGAATATTGAACTGAAGCTTGACATTAAAAAATTAAACCGCAAATCAAATCGTAAATTCTGTCAGAAAAATGGCAATTCGATATTTTCCCCATATCATGCAGCCCTAGCCTCAGCCCTGAGTAATCAGTTTAGACATGGTAGCATAACAAAGTTGGAAAACCAGTCCTGTCAATCAGCTGCCAATACAGATCTCCAAGCTGAACAACGTGCAATGACTGTGGGAGCCATCCGTGATGCCCTTTGCAGCCTCCACCCACAGTGTCACCCTCAAACAACATGTGGTATGGTCATCCAGAAAGCACGGGTTTCGCAAGCTCGGATACAAGCGGGCGGAGGGACGGGCCTGGGCGGGGTTCGGATCCAAGCGGGTGGGGTTCGGGCCTTAGCGGGGTTCAGGTCTGAAGGGGTGGGGTTCGGGCCTTAGCGGGGCGAGTCTTTGTGGAGCTTGGCTCAAACCAGGCAGGGGGCACACCTTTGGGGGGCCCAGATCTGAGTGTGTGTGGGGGGGGGGGAGGCATTCATACATCTTCAATGATAAATCAGACAGTGAAAGGAGGTGAAGATTCAGTGACAATGGGAAGTGACCCTGCACTGCATTTCGCAGCAAACGAGGACAAGTTTATGCGTTTCCGCAGACTTGTAAAGGTGTCACACACACACACACACACACACACACACCAGCCTTAACCCCTACCCAGCCCTAGCCTTAACCATAACTTCCCAAATAAAATACAAGGTTTATGCAGATTTTTTTTTTTTTTATAAAACTGAATTCCCCTTCTGGGGCCCAAAAAAATAGCAGGATTTTATCACATTGTGGGGACGTAATGTACACCTGGACCACACACACACAGTGGAGTAATGTATATATTTTTCTTCAGTTAATCATATAAACACACAAACACATACATAGATAGGCGTAACTTCACAGCCGCACGTGTCGTAAGCTGAGCCGTGGCTGGAAGGTCAAAATGTGTCTGAAAAGCTCTGCAAGACGTCAGCTGCAGATTTGGCTCCAAGGTCATTTGAAACCACGACGGAAGGAGACCTCGCTCTTGCTTCATGCTCACACCACCTGAGCAACCCAACAATAGCCCCCCCGCCACCCCTGAGCAAGCTGCAGACTATGAAACCACACCTCTCATCCTCATGCCACCACACTGTGAGAGAGGTCAGTGTCCATCCCCCTGAGAACTTTCTCTACGACTAAATCACCCTCTCACACTGTCTGCAGGGCTGAGTGTTAACTTCCACCCTGCCGTGGAAGACAGAGCGTAATGCTGCGTCCACGCCCCCCGCGGCGGAAGACAGAGTGCAATGCCATATTCATACGCCTGACGGCAGAATACAGAGCGTAAAGCCATATTCACGCACCCGGAAGTGGAAGATAAAGCCTAATGCCATATTTACACATCCCAGTGCAGGGCAGAGAGCAACACCAAATTTACACATCAGTGTAAGAGAGCATAACGCCATATTTGCACATCCCACAATGGGAGACATGGCGTGACACCATATTTACACATCCTACGATATAAAGCAGAGTGTAGCGGCATATTTACACATCCCACAGTTTAAGACAGAGAATAAGGGCTGCAAATGGGAATCAGTCAGAAAACACATCGTTATGCTGATTCTTGGTATCCAACATCAAATTCCTAATATAACAAATGAGCTGACATCCATTAATCGACTCCATTATTTCATCATCTTTGCCAACATTTAGGGTTCACCCTGTATTATTGACCAGCTAAAACATCAGGCCTTGTTCAGTACGTACAAAACACTGGGTATATCACAAGTTCCTTAAAACTTACAGGCCAAGGCCAGAAGCCCCCCCAAACAGTGTTCAGCCCCTCCCCTGCAGTACAGGAAACACTGATGCACATTCTGCCTCTGTGCACTCAGGTCCTGCCCCCCACCCCCCCAGGTGACTCTACTCAAAGCTGGCACATGGACCCCTGCAAGGAAACATAGACACATACAACGTGATGCAAATGGGCCATTGCTCAGAGCTGACTGAACAATGCGGAGGACATGAGTATAGCTTGAGTAGGGACGGACGCAGGCTGCCAACGTCAGTCAATGCAGACGGTCGCTTCCCGACAGCCCGAGGCATAGCGCCCTCTGATCCATCACCTGCGTGTTGTCTGCAAACTGACGCAAACGCACCTTCCAGCACCAAACAGCCAGGCTATTCGACCTGAGCAGACTGTCTAGTCCTCCAAGCGGTAGCTGACCGAGCTCAGAGGAAGAGCACGTGAGGAGAAAGCTGATGACACAGCCAGCCCCCAGCTCCCCCACCCTACACCATACCCAAGCCGTAGCTAACACAGCTAAGGCTGGGACGTCCCTCCCCCTGGCCGCCAGAGAAGCAGTCTGTTTACACCATGGAAGCCATTCAGCTGCTGGCTTGCTCTCCGCGTCGGATACTGTGTGCTCAATACGCAGCAGTGTGGACCCTGCCGTGGCCCCCTACTGGCCATTCGTCGAACTCCACTGGATCTGGTGTATTTTCAAAGTGCTCTATAAGATGAAACCAGATAACAGTTTTGAGACAAGGGGACACGCAAACCGAGACGCATCCTTCGGTTTAATCGTGGAACGGGGAGTAAAGGTGTGGAATGGGTCTAGGAGGGACACAAACGTGCAAGGAGGAGTAAAGAGGAGCAAAAAGAGGCAGAACTATGGTCACAGGGGCGGGAACATCAACAAAAAGTTTTAGTGACATCTGCACAAAGGAAGCCTTTAGTCTACAATAAAAAAATAAGGAAGGGTCTAAAACTGCCCCCCTAGTGACAGTGGCCTTGACGGGGACACTGAACACAATCGCCAGACATGGTCTGCTAGCTTACATAACCTGGATGAACGAGAAACAGCAGGGGGACAGGCGGCCAAACAACAGTTCTAGTTACAACCCCAAGCATTATTGTTCGATCACAGTAGTCCCGTCTTGACAGAAGCCAACCGTGGGTGCATCACGCGAGTCTTCTTCACATTTAATCGATTTATATAACTACGGCATTTGCCATCACGTGTGACAACTGGGCTCTGTGGGGCAGAAGGCTCTGGGAGTCACCCCCCCCATCACCCGACGGCCATGCAGAAAATCTCCTCTCCGCACAGCAGGCGGTGGAGTCCCTGCGCCGGATGGTCTAGTGGATGACTCATCCCGGTCGCATGCATTGCAGCATGAAAGATCCAGAAAGCACTGCATACTGCACAGGCGGGGGAAGGGAGGGGGTTACAAGACAGCATTACTGCTTCTTACGCTACCTTTCTGTAGCTACTGTAGGGACCGCATTGTTACCACCAATCATGCCTTTTAACGAAAAGCCAAAGAATTAGCTGACTATACGTGTCGCTGCGCTGAATGGGCTCTCTAGCTGTGAGGAAAAGCGTCAGAAAGAGAAAATCGCGTTCTACTTAGCTCACTCCGTAGCCATTTCAGCTACTTCCCAGACTTATGGAATAAACGCGGAAATGTCAGGAGTGCCGGCGATCCAATGAAAAACACCAGGCGTAACGCAAATAGGTAACCATGACGACCATCATGGAAACCCATCTATCCATCTTCCAGCTGCTTATTAGGATGACCCCCTGGGTTGGGGGGGCCAGAGCAGGAGACCCTGGACAAGATGCTATTGCAGGGCATGAACACACAGACACACTCCACATATTCATATTTTTATCCCCATACTCTGCAGTCATTTCTATGGGCATAACCAACCCTAATCCCAACGACAACCTTAGTTGGCGAATCTCAACCACTTTGAAATCATACAAAAACACAAGACTTTTGGAATTTTACATTTTTTGACCATGTGTCCAAAACAGTGTGAAATGTAAATAAAAACAGAATGTAATGCTTTACAAATCATATAAACCCAAATTTAATTGAAAATAGAACAAAAGACAACCTATCAAATGTTGGAACTGAGAATTTGGGAATTTCATCATCTTCGGTACATAATATCATCAAAAGATTAAGGGGATTCAGAGAAATCTCCATACGCAAGTGACAAGGCTGAAAACCAGCATTGGATAGCCATGGTCAGCTGGCACTGCATTAAAAACAGACATAATTCCATAGTGAAAATCACCGCACGGGCTCAGGAACACCTTCCGAAAGCCGTCGTTCGTGAGCCCAATTCATCACTGCACCAACAAACACAAGATGAAACTATTATGCAAAGAAACCATATCTAAACATGATCCAGAAAGGCCACCAACTTCTCTGAGCCCGAGCTGCTTTAAGACGGACTGAGGCAAAATGGAAAAATGTCTAGTGGTCTGACAAATCGAAATTTCAAATCTTTTTGGAAATCGTGGATGCCAGGACCAGAGAGGAACCATCCAGCTGGTTATCAGCGCATAGTTCAAAAGCCAGCCTTCATGACGGTGTGGGGTGCATTAGTTCCCATGGCTTGGGTAGCCTGCACATCTGAGAAGGCACCATTAATGCTGAATGATTTATATGGGTTTTGGAACAACATATGCTGCCATCCAAACAACATCTTTTTCAAAGAAGGCTGTGTATGTTCCATCAAGACAATATGAAACCACATATTGTGCAAATTTAAAACAGCATGACTCCGTAGTAGGAGAGTCCGGGTGCTAGACTGGCCTGTCTGCTGTCCCTACCTGTCACCCATTGAAAACATTTGGCGCATCACGAAACAAAAACATGACAAAGGAGACCCTGAACTGTTGAGCAGTTGATATCCTTTTCAGGCAAGAATGGGACATTTCACTTTCAGAACTCCAGCAACTGGTCTCCTCAGTTCCCAAACGTTTACAGAGTCTTGTTAAAAGAGGGATGTAACAGAGTGGTACTTTATTAATCCCCATGGGGAAACTGTCTTTTTTACATCTCCCTCAACTTGCTCTTTATAAGCAAGTTGTCCGTGAAGGGCAGCCACCCACGGCAGTGCCAAGGGAGCTGGGGGTTAAAGGTCTTGTTCCAGGACCCGCAGACGTGCTGAGGCTGGGTTTGAACCAGCGACCGGTTTAATGTAAATGAAGTGACAGTGAGGTATGACATCCTTTCTTCAGCATACTGGTGTTTAAAAAAAAAAAAAAACTCAAATTTTCCCCACAAAATGATTACAAGCCTGCAGTGACATCAGCTTGTGAGCACATATTGTAATAAGACCAAAATCTAGTCAGATGGATCTTCTATTTTTTTTATACAATTTATATTATACACACACATATAAATGTACAGTATATGGACATAAGTATGCAGAAGGCTTTTCTGTCTGGGAATTTTTGCCAATTCATCCAGAAGAGCATTTCTGAGGTCAGGCAATGATTTTGGACATGCAGGCCTGGTTCTCAATCTCTGTTCTACAGGGGTAGGGCACTGAAACTGAATCGCTGGCCAATATCGTGTTTGAGGCTTCACACCTATATATGCTCAGCCTGGTGGCCAGTCTTCACTGACTGCACATTCCATCAGTAAGAACAGAGTGCGGTGGCTGAATTAGCAGAGCAATCACACAGCTGTACAAAAAATACTGCAATCCACATAAAATAAAGGGAGACATATCAGAGTTCAAAAGAGGACAAATTGTTGGGGCACATTTCACTGGTGCATCTGTGAGCAGGACATTGAGTCCTTGTGGCGTATCAGTATCCAGGGTAATGTCAGCATACCACCATGAAACAGGAACCACATCCAACAGGAGTAACCATGGACGCAAGAGGAAGCTGTCTGAAAGGGATGTCTGGGCACTAACCCGGATTGTATCCAAAAAACCTAAAACCACAGCAGGATTTAATGCTCACCTCAACTCCCCTGTTTTGACCAAAACTGTTAATTAAGAGTTCCAAAGCATCAATATCAGTCAGGCTGCTATAGCTAAACCTTTAGTCATCCGTGCCAATGTCAAATGTCTGTTCACTGATGAAACTATGTGAACTGTGTATTGTTCTCCGTTGAGTCCACCTTCACCGTCTTTCCCACATCCGGGAGTGTTACGGGGTGCAGAAGCCCAAAAAAGGCTTACCACCCAAACTGTTGTGTGCCCAGAGAGCAGCACTGAGATGGGTCAGTAAATGTCTGGGCTGCAATCAGTGATAATTCTGTTAACGAAAAATTGTCATCATCGTTATCGTAATCATTTTTTTATGTCATATACTGTATTTTAGTGTTCACAGGTTTAAATATTGGTTTCAATAATCCCACACCGGTAATAAAATTCAAGTCTTGTTTTTATATAAATACTTATCACTTCAATCGCTATTAGAGTAGGATATGGGCAGTCATATTATTTCAAAACATGTTATAAAGCGTGACATGTTTTTCTCATATTAGCTTTATATCCGTTGGAGCAACAACGCAAATGGAATGACAAGCTATTTCAGTGCATTTTACGTTTCATTTCAAATAAAACGCGAGGTTGCCAACTTCGACCAGCTGGCTGAAGCAAGATTTTCAGTTTGAGTTGTCTGCACACAAATGAAACAGTTCTTACCTTGTAAATAGTCTGCGTTTGTATTTAACCATGTAGATACACTTTTGACGTAGCTAGTTTTAGGTTTATAATGGAATAACAGATTTGCCGTAAGATTTCCTGCGTGTCTCATGCCAGAAGCTTGAGATTTGGCAACCCTGAAAATATACATTCATTTTTTTGTTTCACCCGAGTTGATTTATATAACATATAGCATTACTTTATACAGTGATTAAAAAGCGGAAACTTCAATGAAAATGAAATCACCTGAAAGCGATTTTTGGCTTTATACACTAATAGAATTGTAGCCTTGGGCGGGGTCAGGAGTGGCACAGCGTGGTGGGGTCAATTAAAAGTGTCGGTTCCAAAAATCGCACGGTAGCCGAAATTAAAAACTGGTCGGACATTAAAAACTAATGGCTGCTCACCGTAACAGTCATAACACCACAGGTAGTGCAATTTAAGATCTCACACCCTTTGAGCAACAAGCTGCTGCAATGATTAAGGACACACTTTTATAGGGTGAAGGGGACGCTGATGTCACCGCGGGTGAGTTTCTCGTACCATACTTGTTTGAATTACTTGCATGTGTATGAATAACAAGTAGGGTGCAGATGAGGTGTTATTTTTGTTTATTCTGTTTGTTTATTCTTACAGACTATAGTACAGGAGGTGCCCCCAGTGCCGAGGACGACACAGGTGGTGATGGTGCTGCTGTACCGAGCACATCTTTGGGCGCTGGCTGCACACATTCCCGTGCCTCAGAAACCGGGGGGCGACCATCCGGCCGTGTGCTGACTGAAGCTGTGTTGCAGTCACAAAAAGAAATCATGAATGCTGTTAGATGTTGCCAATAAATTAAAACATCTAAATGATACGCTGTGTGATATTTAAGCTGTAACGCTGTTCCATTTGGTGGATCAGGGTCAGATTCATCTTGCCTAAGCTCATCAGATACCGGCAAGCCACGATTTTGTGCCAGATTATACAACACGGTACATGCGTGTACAATGCAACATTTTTTGCGGACTGTATAGCAGCACCCCAAAGGTCTTGTCCAGGCAGCACCAACAGCCTTTAAACTGACCTACAGTGCACTATACTACTGCTCGAGCCTGAGGATGGGTGTCATTAAAACACCACTCTTGTTCATTCTGTGGATTTGCAAGTGGGTTGAGAAGCCATGACTTCAGTGGGTATATACGCACTGTCCCTTAAGGAGTTGTCAAATGGTTAAATCAAACAAAGCTTATAATACTGGGCCAAATTATATAGTTGGAAAAATCTTCTTACCGAGCAGCCAGCCAATCACGTCCCACCCCATTTTCAAGTTTGTTTCCAACACGACTGTTTCTGAGAATGAACGAATCATGGGTTTAACCAGGCCGTCTAACTACGACATTAATGTAGTGGCATCAGAAGCATTTTGAATAGAACTAATATCATGTTAAATGTGGGGAGATCCAAAGGAATAATTATGAAATGTGAGGGGGACACGTCCCCCTCAGATTTAATGGTGGCGACGCCAATGCAATAATGTACAAATTATGTGCAATTCAAACATTAATAAAGTGAAAAGGCTTTCCATTTACATTAGCCACCTCGTTCTCTGAAGGTACCTTTATAGCAATGTGCGCGCAGTCGCATTCTCTGATTACACTGGGAAAACCGAACGTCACTGCAAATTGTGCTTTAATGTTTACCTGTTCAACCACAGTGTAAGGAAATTTTATACATCTGGGTGACAAACGGATTATGCCGTCACATACAGCTAGCATGGCACGATTTGGTGTTGACTGAGAAATACCCAATCAGTCCTTAAAGTTCTCGCTGAAAAGCACCTGTGGCTAAGTACCCGAGAGTGGACAGAACTTGTAAAGGAACAGGTATAGCGCAATTCCTCATCATCTGCCTCTGTAATGCCGGCCCCTGTTCAGCACACAGCTCCAAAAGGATCGCTCTTGGAGATGCGAATTGACTTAGAAGCCAGTCATCATCATGGGCTAAGAAATCACTATGATCCCTGAATATGTGCTCTCATCTAACTCTTCTACAAGTTGGAATGTCTTCCAATAACGCAAGAGTTGCCATGGTAGTTGTAATAGTTTGGTCATTTTCTGCATTTTTATTGTTACAAATTAATTACAAATCAGCTGCCATACATCTATAAAGAACATACAATTAATGTCGGTGTACTGGATAAAGTCAGCATCATGATTGTGAGTATAAAAAGCAAAACCACAGTAGCAATGACTTTCCACTAAGTGCCATCCGTTTACAAAACTGAGCAGAAACAAGCATATGCCGTGTCTTGAGCTGCTGTGAGAATGTGCGTAGCGGCACACCAAGTTTCATTTTTATACTTCTCAACGCGAGCGTTGAAATAGATTTACGCAACATTTTCGTGCCATTTATACATGAGGCCCCTGGCCACTGCCCTCCAAGAAGAATGGCTTGAAATCCTTCAGGTCACTATGCAGGACTTTTCTCTATCATTCCAAGAAGAACTAATGCTATATTAGCCACAGACACCATACTAATACATTGTTGTGGTGATTCGGTGACTGAGTTTCAACTCCTGTAGTTCATCCCAAAGGTGTCTGTTGGAGTTGAGGTCAGGGGGTCTGTGTGGGTCACTCAAGTTCTTCCACACCAAAACCACCCAACCGTGTCTTTATGACCTTGCTTTGTTTCCCCAAACTGTCCCTACGAAGATGATAGCATTAAGAGTTCTCTTCATTGGAACGAAGAGACCTAGCTCAACTCCTGCACAATGCAGTCAGGCAGTAACATTCACCTAGCATCCTCCAAAGTCAGATATGTCCATCAGACTGCCAGAAAGAAGTGTAATTCGTCACTCGACAGAACACATTTCTACTACTCCAGAGTCAGTGGCAGTGTGTTTCACACCACTTCATTCAACAACTGGCATTGCGCTTGGTGATGTGCAGCTTGCATGCAGCTGCTGGGCCATGGAAGTCCATTCTGTGAAGCTCCTGGTGGACAGTTTTTGTGGTCGGGTTAATGCCAGAGTAAGTTTGAATCAGTAACTGCAGAATTCCAGTGTTGCTAACATTCACACACTATGCACCTCAGCACTCGGAACTCCACTCTGTTACTTTATGTGCTCTGTAACTTCATGACTTTTCTGTAGTTCCTAAATGCTTCACTTTGCAATGATAACACAGTTGACCGTGGAATACCTTTTACATTTTAGTCTTTTGTTTTATTACTGATAGAGGTTACTGATACTGAAATTTTGTTGAAGGATCTCTGTTTAGTTTCAGGAAGGCACTTCCGTCGAAGATGACCCTTGCACACTAAGAACAGTTCCTAAACAAACTGAACTTTTCACGCCTTTTTAAAAACTACTCCCCGGGGTTTGCCTCACCCCATGTCCCTCGCTGTTGTTGGCTGTGGCTCATCCCCGCACTCATTGCCAGTCGCAGCACCTTTCACACCTACAGGATGTGGTGTTGCCAAAAATTACCTTTATGGTATTTAAAATCCTTCAGTTCATTTTATTAATTGTCTTCCTTTAATATCACTATGCACTTATGTGAGTAATTCAAATTATCACTATAAAAAAGGTGGTTTTACACGATGGCATACCATGAAGGCACTAGCGCTATGCATGAGTACTTGAAGAGGAAACACACAAGGGCTAGTCAGGATGATAGACCTCCATGTTTACTAAATTACCATTAGTATAGAGAGCTGTGTAATACCTTTTGTCCTTGCAGCTGCTAAATATACTCATTATTATAGTCAAAGGTATCTGCCTGCTACCTCAGAATCTCCATTGAAGTGTTAGGTAAGAATCTGGGCTTATTCTACATTGATTGATGGTGCCAGAGTGCATGCATGTGCATTGGGTTTGTTGGAACCAGTGTTTTCGTAAACAAGACTACAATGAGAATGGAGACTAAATAAAAGAATCTGTGGAGATAAAAATTAAAACTATTTTTACTGAAAACTCGTCAGAATTTAAATCAGCAAAAAGTACCACCACATCACTGTTTACCTTGTTTATCCACAATATCTCCTCTTTTAAAAGATGTGGCTGCTGCTTTGTCTTTCTTCACCGCCACTTCAGTGCTCATCGCTTCCATGATTTACCAAAACAGGAGCATGCAGCACTCCATTAACTGAATTAAATAAACAAAGATACGCTGAATTTATACTGATTACCAAGTTGGGCATCTCAATACGCATCTCTAATATTTTAGACATACTACTAATCTGCTTATCAAAACGAGGGCCAATGCCCGTACAGAGCCAAGAAGTCGCCCTCCATCAACTTAAATGGTAAATTTGGTTGAGGAAAATTGTTTGGATTAAATCGACCATTTGGTAAAATAGCCTGTATAGTACTGTTGTCCCAAACGATTTTTCTTTGACCGATTAATCTGCGATTGTTTTTCCACACATCAAAATAGTCATTTGTAAAGTAAGAAAATAAATGTATCTAAACAATGTGTCCTGCCCCGATCATCCACTCCTTCCATATGCCATGTCCCCTCGTTAACCCCGTGTAGAATCCCCGTGTGATCAGCTGTTTCTGGTTGTTGTCATTAGCCCTCTATTTTGTCCACGTTTGTTTCCCCAGTCCAGTCATTGTATTGTCCATCAGCGTTTTGCCTGCCTTACCTGCAGTTAAACCCTGCATTCCCCGATAGCCTGGCATCTCCATTCCAACAACAATATTATTATAATTAAACGTATTAATGGTTTATTATTTTAAAAAAATGAATAAGAAATAAAATACATTTTAAAGATAATAATTACTGTTACTGTCTATCATTGTCTAAATGTATTTTTACTGTTTAAATACATGTATTCAGTTAGTGTAAACATGCACGGTGTTATCACAGTGAATGTGAGGCTGAGAATGAAGCGTTACTGTTTCCGCTGAGAGACGTGCCACGCGACTCATTTCCCTGTGCATACAAGTTCTTAGGTCGGCGTTCATGGTTTGACTTCTGAGATTAAGATAGAGAGCTCTAGGTAATTTTTTTTCGAACTGGTTGGTTCGACTTAAGAAATTGAGTTCTAATGAGTTTGAGAACTGAGGTACTACTGTAGTTTTAACGGTGCTAGTAGTGAAACAACTAGCTTAGCAGAATAACTTTGTATTGTAAATAAAAACCATGCCAGAGGTCCAATACTAAAATATTGTAGCTCTCGAGTGGCGAAGAGATTCAGGTGGACAGTAAAGTCCAGTTATTAGCACACTTTTATTGCATGATTCTTAAAAGGACAGTGTTAACGTGCTTCCAAAGTAATAAAGTACTTTCCCTTACAATATGTTTAGCTTATCACGTAGTGCACTGTAGTTACAAAACAATTACGTAGTTTTACACAACTCGCTGACACCAAAATTCCACATCGACGCAATTTTCTAATCGGTGTCGTCGATTACGTTAAATAATCGTCCCAGATTAATCCATACAAAAATAGTCATTAGAGTCAGCCCTAGCTCACACGTAGCAATCAAGTGCTGATTTGCCACCACTGACCACAAACTGATTTGCCTCCGATCTGGGGGTTTTGTTAGCAATTTCCAAAAAATGGTTGGTAAGTAGAAAATTGGGGCTAAAATCATGTAGCATGAACTTAGCATTAGTTTTACTGGAAGCTGCATTTGCGCAGACATGCACCAAGTGAGCACAAGAAATCATCCAATGACAAAGATGGACAGACAGTGAGGATTGCTGCATGCATTTACAGGTCTATGCGTATGTAAATGATTGGTCAAAATAATACATTTTTAAAATTATAAATATCAATATAAAATCACTTATTAGTAATAATAATGACATCCAGGTATTTTTTATGAATGTTATGTCCATTATAATAGAGTAAACTACCGATTAATTTGATTGTACACAACACAACAACCCATTGCACTTGGTGTGATGCAGGAACTAACCTTCGATGGGCCACCAGCCCATTGCAGGATGTACATGCTGACTCACTCATTCACATTTATGGCATATTCAGGCAACCCAGATCAATTAAGTTGTAGTCTTTTGGACAATGGGAGGAACCTGGAAGATCTGGTGTAAACAGACTTGCACACAAGCAGAAGATACAAGCTGCACAAATACAAACCGGAGGTGAGCCGGGAACCGTGTTACGCAATGTGCTACCTTGCAGCAAAGTAGTTATGTACAATTTGTAATGAAATACATATATCTAATCGTAATTTTTATATGCTACTGCAATTTGAATTGCGACATTTTTTGACAGTAAAGCTTCAGTTCAATATTGAATGCGTAAAAGATTTAAAACATGATGCAACATTACCACGTGGGATACTATCGAAATATTAAGTGGTCTATATTCTAATACAAAAATGAGAACTTAAAGATGTGAATTGTTTCCAACATGTACACATTACTTTTGTTAAATTAGCAGAGAACAATCAAGCATAGAACAATTACCACAAAATCTGTGACTTTAATAATAGTGATTATATTATCATAATGAAATAGGTAGGTAATTTCCTTATAGCTCGGCAGCAGAATCGATATTTCTTTGCCTTGCGAATGTAACGGTTTCGTTTGGAATCATGCGTTTGCGGGCCTATTTTGAACCTAACTGATTGGTGAGTATGAATGGCAGGCGAGGAGCAAGACACAAATTTACAAAACTATTCTCACGATAGTTCTAAGCCCTGTGTCAGACGGGCGGTGTAATGCACATCCTACATCGCAGCTTTTGTTGTTTCAAATAGCGATTTCAATTTGAATTTTAAATTGTTCAGCCCTACCTTAAAACACAACTGAGACTCTCTATTTACCCTCATCCACTATGCTGCGTTTCTTCCCTGATGTTGCCAAATAATTGAGAAGCCAAATTTACATTTTAAACAAAACAAACAAAAAAAGTCACTGACTTCTCTAATAATTTTTTGCTTAACATTTTTGAAAAATCTACCACAGTACAGAAAGATCAGATTCAGATTGAACTTTTAGAAACAAATTAACAGGAAAAACCTAAGTGAGTAAGTGAATTAGTCAAATGCACACACATGAATGAACCAAAAAGCCCCCCCAGAGCAGCACGCATGTGAGATCTCGCCAAGCTAATGCGCGAAGCCCGCATCTGCACCCCGGGTAAAAAGAGCCCCGGGACAGCAGTGGCCACAAGGGTGCATACTAAGATAGCTGGCTATCATCTGAAGCCTGTGCTGCTCGCCAAATTGAAACATTAAACTGTGATAACAGGTAGTGCGGCCAGGAGCTGATACAGTGTCAGGGGAAGCTTTGATGTCACATGAGCCCTGAGAACGCAGATTCCCATCACAAACACGGCATGGGGACCCGCGACACAGAACCCGCAACAGTGTTTAGGATGCCAGCAATCCCACGCCTGAAGAACAACAAGAGCTAAATGAGAGAGAAAAAATGTCATTAGTCTTTTAACCACAGGAGTTTACAAGTGATTATCCATAGCAGGAAACAGCTGCAGTTTGAAACGGCTAAACTTCATCATAGAGGTACAGCCACGAATCAACATGAGGATAAATAACTTTCTGCGGCGATAGAAGCGAGCCTTCAGCCATTAAAGCGTGGTCCAAAACATTGACATGATGGTGATGATGACGGCTTGCTCAGCACAAATCGCCCCAGATGGTGCAAAGCATGAATGGGACCCACGGGGGGGGGGAGATGGGGTGGCTATCAGCGGTTGCCAAGTCAGTCCATGTTTCTGCTCCTTCCAAGCTTCCTGCCAGAAAATTCACATTTTTGCTCTCTGAGCTGAGTGGGAGCAAAAACATGGACTGTCCAAGTCCCCAAGGACTGGATTAGGCAGTGTACATAATGCAGGGGAGCATAGTGACCAACATGTCACACAAACACAGTGACAACTGGTATTCGTTTACTGAGCACCATGCAGTGTAGAAGCTCTTCTGCACTAATGATCACTGCATTTTCCACTACTATTAAATTTGAGTTTTACCAATGTTTAGAGATGGACAGCCATGTTTCTCCAGGGTACAAAAGCTGGCAGTTCTCTCACATGGCAACAATTTGTTACCCATGTTACCTATTTTGAAGCAGTCTATTGTCTGCCTTCAGGTCAAGGAACAAAAGCACACAATATAACACTGTAATAAATATGACATTTCATAAAGAAAACAAGGGCCTCAGATCACATAACCCCATATTCACAACTATTCTGCACTTTCTACTCACGATTATCCAGCAGAGGCACTAATTAACGAAAGGGATCCTCTGACTTTCTCAGTCTAAACAGTAAATTTGGAACATGGTAAGCAGTTTTACAACTCCCAGAATCTTTGAGAAACTACAGTGTCCTCCTCAGTGACATTTCAGCTAGTTTCACAGTCTACACCCTAAATACTTACAGGAACCATTATGTGAAAAGGGGAAGTGGATGTAGTTTCAATCAATACAATTGAACTCGTGATGGGGGGGGGGGGGGGGGGGATTGTTGC
>JAODUD010000039.1:11613785-11646089 GCA_026784285.1 Stomatorhinus walkeri | reverse complement strand
GCATCCCGGTATGGCTGCCTTGTTTGAGAAGTGGGGGGTGGGGGGGGGGCGGCGGGTTCTCTGAAAGACACAACAGTGGAGAGTGCTCGTTTAGGGGTGCTATCCGCTAGCGTAATGGGCCCAGTAGGAGCAAGACTCATGGGATCAGGTTTCAGACACCAGCTTACACATCCTGTACCCTAAGACATGGAAACATTAGTCAAAGAGAGAAATAAAGGTTTATTGAATTATATGATGACAGTTTGAAAATGCGACCATTCACAGAGCTGTAAATGTTAATCAGGACTGATGGATCACTTGGTATGATATCTGTCAAGATTCTGCAGCAGGTAATTAAAGAATTGTATTTTAGTTTTTTGAGAAAGAATCTTAAGTTGGAACAAAGCCTAACTTTGACCCAGCATACTGTCAAAAATCTTCTATAGTTCTGTTTTCTGTCCAGTAGTGGTAGTATACAGGAAATGTGGATGAGGCATGTTTTACGAAGACCATTTTTGTTTCTCTGAGGAAACATTGGGGCTATGGGTCTACAGGCTTCTGTTCAATATAGTTCCTCATCCCAAATGTTGCCATCCTACTCTGCCTCACAGAGACTGGGATGCGACCATACAGTGCACTCCTGTCCTGCACACCCCCGCTGCACTCAATGCTGCCCCATATGGCCAGGCTTGACCCGCAGGTTGTTTTCAAAGTAACAAAACTCCTCTTAAATTCGAAGGATGTTGGTACTCACATTGTAGGAGAGGGACGCTTTGACCTGACAGAGGTTGGTGCCTGGATCTTAGCAGAACATCAGTCACTGCCTTGGCTGGCCTGAGGGGTCAGTGGGGACTCTGTGTCATGCTTTGTCATGTGATGCCGCCCTTGTGCTCCTGCAGGACACAGCTGCTTAAGGTCTAATGGACCAGCAGGTAGAGTAAGAGGTGAGACGGTCAACTGCAAGATACGGGCTTCTGTGGCTAATGGCTTTAACACAAAGGTCCGGCTGCACCAAATAATAATAATAGTAATAATAATAAAGAGTAAGAAGAGGATAGAAAGAACACACAATATGATGGCGTTAGTCTGTGGTGCACAGCTGATTGTAATTAATGGACCAAACATATACATATATAAAAACACTCATGTATGACATATGTTGCTATTTATTATATTAATCATTTACCGTCTTGGCAAAGATTTGAAGGGTCTGATACTGCCAGGGACAATGGGTATTAAAGATACTAATTCATTTTTATTCTATAATAAAACACATACACACACACACACACTAATGACCAAAACTTTAGAAACACCTAGAATTACTCTTTAAAAATGACTACAGGAATATTGGCAATAATGTTACAGATATCATACATTGGGTGATTAACTAAGTAACTGGAGAAACTGGTGTTAAGTTCTCTAAAAATTGGAATTGTTTTCATAGTTTTGGCCTACAGTTTTGTAAACACACACACACACACACACACAAATAGCTGCATGAACACTCAATCAAAAGTCACACTGTTGCCAGATATAACTGATCCTCAAGGGAGTGGCTTTTGTGGACTAAATTTCATCATTCATAACTGAGATTTATAATATTTGTATGTAATACAAATGAGCAAATTCATTGAAAGCAAAGTTAAAATAAATTGACAATACAGCTAAATAGAATAAGATAATATTTTTGAAACGTGCCTTAATGCTTCTTAATAATTCTTTTTACAGAGAAGACCATTTTATGATTTTACTTTGAAATTCATCATCTGCAGAATTCTTCTTCAGAAAGAAGTAAAAATATGTATATGTAAAGTACCTTAGTTTACCTTCTCTGTATTAACCTCAGAATATTTGTTGTTTCGTTGTCCTGACTTTTACTGTTTGTATATCACTGTAATATCTCTTTTGGTCTCAATTTAAAAAGTGTTTTATGTTGCATCTAGAGAAATAATCCCAGAAAAGAGGCAAAGTGTTCTGGTAGGTCTTGATGCTGTAAGACACATAAAAAAAGCTATAAATGTGTCTGTGAGTAACTTTTGTCTGTCCATTAACATCCCTCTTGGCCAACGGACCTAACAGATATTTTCGGCCGATCTTCTTCTTGGTCCCTAACCCTAACCCTGCCACAAACACAATGTGTAAATATTGCATGAACTTGAAATGACATGGCTGGTAAAGGCTCACCACTGAGCAGACTGTTTCCGGCATGCCTTTGTCCGGGGTGTCGGAGAGAGGCAGTGGCAGGCGAAAGGGTCCATCGAGGGCTCCGTCAGGTCATGTGGAGCTTGTGGAATTACATCAGGTCTTTGCAAACAATCAGAGTGAATAAGTAACGTTAAAGACCTACATGCAACTCCAAAGAGCTCCAGTTACCCAACAAGCTGGACCATACCTCAAGGTTTACTGCTTTAGACTGCGGGCATGTTACCCACAAGCATTATGGGAGCCTCTGTGAATAGTTAAATACATAGCAGTTTGTGGGTGGTGTTTTATAAAGTCAGTCACATAGGCCGCCACGACCGGCCACATCGTGACCCGCAAGCACCCAGGGAGGTGCAACCTCAATGACCTCAGCTCCGCCTGGACGTCCTGGTCGTCCGGTGATTAATTTCTTGTTTTCTCTGTGAGCGGTGGAGAGCCCGTTTGTGTTTAGAGAGGGAGGAGCAAGTGGGGTTGCCTTGATCGAGTACAACCTTGTGGCCCTAGACATGCGTCATGCTCTGTGTCAGAAGTGATCAAGAGCCCGAGTGATGGCTGATAGAATGACCTCCTAATGGCTGCCTCTCTGCAGGCCTGCATTCTGCACTTAATTAGCTGTGATAAAATGCAGACGTGCATTAAAATAAACACGTTCACCGTTATTACACTGATAACAGCAGCGGCAGTGTCCTGTAAATTATTGCGAAAAGTACAATATTCAAAACGCAGACAAAAGAAAAACGTGTCATTAAATTTAATATCTACCAGAGCAAAATGTGTGGTGAACACCGTGTGACCTGTATCACAGGATGAGCGAGGCGCTGTCTGTAAAAATTGATCGATATGTTTGTTGTGTAGTGCTAAAGAACCAAGAAGAAAGGGCTGGATTTTGTGTGCTTATCATAGAAAGTTTATTTTGGTCTTATTTTTATATTACAAAATTATATAACGCACAAAAAGAATAAATGGAACTGATTTTCTAGTGGGGGCTACATGGTAAGACAACGGTTTGCACTGTTGGTTCACAGGGTTCGAGTTTCCACCATGACTCCGTGGGTGTGGAGTTGGCATGTTCTTTGTGTGTCATTATGGGGTTTCCTCTGGATACTCAACCCCCCCCCCCTACCCAACAATCTAAAAACATGCTGAGGATAACTAGAGTTGCCAAATTGCCCATAGGTGTGAATGGTGCGTGAGTGTCCCCTGTCCCCTGCCATAGGTGTGAATGGTGCGTGAGTGTCCCCTGTCCCCTGCCATAGGTGTGAATGGTGCGTGAGTGTCCCCTGCCATAGGTTGCCTTGTGCCCATAAGCTCCAGAGCTCCCTGAACAGAAGTTACAGAAATTGGATGGATGGATGATTTTCTAGTTAGGCTTAACATTTTGTCAACTTGCATTAAATTACAATGAAGCAGATTTTTTCACCCTTGAAATAAATGTCAATAATAACAACGGTAGTAATAATATTATTTTTGAGACGCACACATTCACACTCTTCTGCACACCCACACGTTTAGCAGTCTGTGTTCAAGGGTCAAAGTCATTTCTTCAAATACAAAAGGCAGTCAAGCCGTTAATGATCCCAAAATTACTGGTCTTACTATTATGCTCCAACTACTACATTTTCCACACAAATTGAAAATGAAAAGAAACATTTTCATGGAACAGTATTCCTTCAATAACATTTATAGCGTTTTAGTTTCCCCTAACTAAAAGTGGACAGCAATTAAACGATTTCTTCAGGAGTATTAAAACCTTTTGTAATGCATTTAAAGTGCATGGCAATTTTCCATGTGAGTGTAATTCAACTGGAAATTCCCAGTAAACCTGCCGGGGGTAACAGTTCTGTTCAATGACATAAAATAATCTGCCCGCTTCCCTTTCTTCACCGTCGCAAGCTTCTCAAACTTTCTTGCTCCCATTTTTAAAAATATTTCTCAAAAATGAACAAAAGCAAAATCAGTTTTCCGTTTTGCCAATGTGTCCAGGTCAGACACGATATAATTTATACAAATCACTTCCTTGACTGCAGTTTGTTATATCTGTACATTTTTTTCTACTAATATTATGTGGTAATTCCAAATGTTTATCAGATGCCGTTTTAAGGAAGCCAGAAAAGTAAGTTGAAAATGAAATAAAATCAGCAGTTGTGGATAAATGAACAAGCCATAATATTAAACAATTCACGAGATTTTGGAAAGGGAAAATTCAAAGATAAGAAATGCATTTTTGTATGCTTTTTCGAGTCTTGGATTTCTTTAATTGACATGATCTACTGGGCTTGTACTTCCAGTTTTTTTTTTATATTTACTTCCTTCAACTGGACTAAGTAAAATTCTGTAAGAAACTCTATTAATGTCTAAATAGCTATCAGCATAAACCTTTTCTAGTTCTTATTTAAACATAAAGTAGCTGGAATTCATTAAGTCTTTTTTTTTCCGCTGAAATTGTGTCCAAGAGGATTATGCACCATCTTAATTTGCCGCTTCTCAGCAGTGAGGAGGAAGAACTATGGGTGTGTATCGGGGAGCTGGTACCCATGTCCCCGTACGATAATGCAATGTGGAAGGTGGATGGGGCAAATTCTCTAGGAAATGCAGTGCGTCTTTGAAAGGGCGTCATACCAGAGGTGGGAGATTGGCACCACAAAGAGGCTGAAATAACACGGCCTGCACCAGCCTGTCAGACTGCATTTGGACTGAGTCGCTGACTTTTGTTCTATGAGGTGTTGGGGCCTGACAGGAAGATGGAAGGTGTAGAAATCGTAGCACCCAACCCCCCCAATCTCCATCACCTCATCACCCCTGTTATGTGTGGTGCACGGCTGAACTCATGCACGCCTGCATGGGTGCATCCAATTTGGTATAAATTCACTTGTTAATTTCGTAATGTTTCTCGATCTGTTCTGGAGATGGAGTGTGGGGGACGTGGCTGGACATGAGGGCGGGGGCTGATCAGAGGCTAAATGCTAAATGCTTAGCACTCAGGCCTGGCCCGCGCCTACGGCCCCGTGTAGCAGGAGTGCTCGTCGTTTGACGCAAGTTAGCTCTTGGATGCCTAATAGGATTAGAAGCTACTCCTACAAATTTACAAAAACAAATCAGATGGGGAGGCTTAAACTGCGCTAATATATTTGCCATAGATGGCAGATCAAAGCGGCTCGCTGATCCCACAGCCAAGGTGCGCTTTTAACCTGCTCTGCCTTCTTTATTTTTTGCTTGAAAGGGTTAATCTGCTCAAAGGTGACCATAAAGAAGCAGGAGGTGTGACCAGTCAGGCCTGAATGGGCTGGGTGGGGGCTATGGGGGGGTATGGGGGGGGGGTAGAGCTCCTTACCACCTCTCCCTGAAGGAAAACAGAGATAACCTCCAGCCCCTGCCAGCCCCCACCCTCACCCTAGGAAGAATAGAAAGTAAAGAAAGTGTTGCAGAGGGATAACGCCAAGTGAAGACCCGGCTCCCTGATCTTTCGCAGTATTTGTCTGACAAGATTTGTTGGAACAGAGAGAGACACAGGAAGACAGAACGAGACAGATCTTTTTTTAAATTTGTGGTTTGTGCTCAGAATAGCATATTTGAAGGGGGGGTGTAATATTACCAGGATCTTGCTTTTCTCCTAGACAGGAGATTTAACATGCATCTCCTCACATTTTAATATCTCCTCTTCCTCCAGGTTACACACATGTTCCAGGCATGCATGGCAAATCCTAAACCAGCTTGGGTGGAAGACAACATCAGCCTTTATTTGTGGCTCCACCAGGCAGCTCCCCCGTTCCGCTCCAGTGGCCCGTTCCCCTACCCTTTGGTTCCTCAGAGACGGCCCTCTGTGCCTGGGCTGCACCATGTAAGAAAGGGGTACAAGAGGAAGGGGGCTAAAGATATTATCCTGGATTGCTCAAGTTAACTCATAATCTACTAATACTAGCCTGATACCACTCAGTGTTTCCTGAATCTTCTTAATGTCAATCTGGTCATTGAATATTCTTATTAGGTTCTTGATCATGGCCGATATTGGCCATTCACCAGAAGTTCAGCCTAGTTGACTCCCTGACAGCTGAATGTTTGCAATGTGTTAGGGTTATGGTTAGGGTGATTTACCTCGCTTTTACATCGCTTTAAAGAAATTGTCTTCTAAATGTATATAAATGTAAATGTAAATAATAACTGCATCACTGATAAAATACATAGATATACAATAAATTTTACACGCAAATGTTTACCAACTAAAGTAGTAAATTTTGAAATGACACCATGCAAAACCATCATAGCTAGTAATAATCCCTATTGAGGTATTGACATTGGCCTGTAAAAATGCCTCATACACGCGTCACTTGGCTACCGCACCACATCCTTCTCCAAGGTCACCCCGGCCCATTATTCACAGTCAGAGCTCCAACACACCTTAATGAGACCATCAAGCAAAGCGACCGGTGACCTTTTACTTGAGGCAAATCAGGGGCAGAGGATGCTTCGCTGATCACCATCTCGTGATCGTCTTACGGCAGCCAAAATCCTCCCCCCCGCCGCGACAGACTCGGCACCTGGGGGGGTCCCGAATAAGGGGGACATACCCCGGTTTAAAACTCATCGCCGCACGCGTTGGCTGCTGACCTACGAGCGTCGCTCGCTCGGGCGTATCTGCATCCCGCGGCTATGGGAACATTGCACCCCGAGGCCGTCGCCGTGTCTACAGTGCCACGGAAACATTCCGGAAAGGGGGGGGGGGGGGGGGGCATGTCAAAGTTAGGCAGGCAAAAAAGCAAAAGTGGGGCTGGGGGGTACNNNNCACCCTAAGGCCTCAAACTAGGGTTAGGGTTAGCAGATGTATTCTTCCTCCTTGAACGAAGTCCACGACGGCAGGCTCATTAATTACCAACTCGGGCCCTTCCAGCGGGGTGGCTGCCGCACTGGGTCAATTAGACAGCAGCAAGACAATGGGGAGCGGCTAAGTCATGTGATACATACCAGCCCATCACTCTGCAGAGAAAGGGATCGTTCCTCAGCTCATCTCCATTGATTGCAGGCTTTTGTGGTGTCCCCGGAGCGTGTCAGAAAATTACACATATTATTACATCAGCATTGATTTTTTTTCCCCCCTTCTCTTTTTTTTTCTTCTTCTGCCGAAGCTGAATGTCTTGAAGCAATTATGAAAAATTACAGTTGGGAAGCAGACCAATTAAAATGCCCTGGAGCCCCCCCGGGCGGAGCTGCTCGCAGACTGTCAGAATGTCAGCTCGTTCTTGCTTGGCTGCGCTGCACGCTGGCACCCCACACAGCCCGAACGGAAGCCCGTTGAATCCAAAACCACCTTTCATCTCGGCTGATGCGAGGAGCCCCAGTCTGGGGTTAGCATTTGTGCGCGGTGGCAAACTTAGGCTCGCGTCTCCCGACAGACCGTTACCTTCTGGAAAATAATGCTGGGCGTTCACCGCAAAATCTTAAGCTTATGGTACCATTGGTGTTTCGAAACAAGTGGGAACTGTTACTTCCTCATAATATGTCTTTCATGATTTTTATCGGAACAGGCGTTGACCAGTTTATATTTTATGAATATCTGTATCTGATAAAGAGCCAGATTCCTGAATCTGCTCCAGAAATATTTTAACTTTCTACTGAGGATGAAAACATTCTTTTTATATTGGCCATACAATATAAATTAAATACGCAAAATGTAGCGATGCTATATACTATTAAGAAGGTCGTGCTTAGCACAGAACATTAAACCAGGCATTTAGCATAGTAATCTAAAGCTATATTTGTCACATCATTAACATGTGTCTGAAATATGTCTCGTGATAAGAGCAAAGTTTTTAAAAGAAGACCGGCTTAATTTTTAGCCTCACAAAAAAGCGTGTGATTTTTTTCTCTGTTCCTATTAGATAGCTGTACAGATAATGATTTTTCTGTTTCACACTGCAATACATTAGTGATATTTTATATACATAATATAGCTTAAAACCAAAAAACTAAAACAAAGCCTCTACCTGGATGTGGATTATATGGTATTTAGGCTATTACAAATGTGTAACTGTTCTATCCATTGTAGCGGTAATCTACTACTAGGATTAATAATAATAATAATAATAATAATAATAATAATAATAATAAGCAGTTTTTTGAAAAATTAACATTTCTGTAGAATTCATTAGATGAACCCTAGATGGTCATTTGTATGTACAGAATTTTAAAATCTGTTTTAAAATTACATTCTGTATTCTCAGTGAAGCTAAAATAATGTGTAATCTCAAATGAATTTACCAGAATTGAGAAATAGAGAAAAAATAACAATGAAGACATAATAAAAAAATATCAACGGTAAGAGCCACAGAGCTACTTTTGATATTGTATGGTGAGTGTAAGGAGATCATGTTAGTTTAACAACAGTTTAGTGAAAGTAATTAATACTGAATTGTAAGGGGTTAAGTTAAGGGAGTAAAGGAGGTGAAGACTTGCCTTCCTGAAGTAGCTGGAAGAAAAGAACAAGTGGGCAGATCCGCACCGCCGTGCCAAGAAGGAGGCGCGGGTGAAGCGTCTCCCTCATTAGCTGGTTCCCAGCTTTGCTGGCACCTGGCAAATGACGGCCACGTTATAAACACACATTGCATAACTTTAAAGATGCTCAGGCGCCGGGTGTATTCTCGCGGCCAAGACGTCAAACGTCGCTTGCCACCACACTCCGTGGGCATCGATTTCTCATTTAGCAGCCATTAAATACCTCGTATATACAGAAAGGTGTGGGTGTGGATAAAGCTAATTTAGCACACCTGGCGTATTTGGTGTTTTCCTGTTCACAGGCTTAACTAATCGCAAAGACTCACATGAGATTAACATCATGGCTTTTATCAGCATGTTAGAAAAGAGAATAGGAACCACACACTACTGCAACCCTACTAGTCAGAAATAGAGTCGTCAGATTGAATCTTTATCCTGTGTTTCTTTTGAGCAACATACAGTGGGAGCTCTTCCTCCCTATTTTAAATGCTACATACTCTTTTTTTTTAAGTTTTTATACCATTTGGTCCCTGCTTAAATGTCATTTGCCAGTGTTGACCACTTTTTTCAGGACTGCAGCGTTTTATTTTTTAAGTCTTTGTCAAAGATTTCATTTCCATGCTGCATACTGCTCTCCCTGTCGTTAACGGCAGAGCTCAGGCTGACGGCTCGAAGCAGATTAAGGTAAATTCAAAGTGGGGAATTATTTACTGTCATCCTCTGTGCATTAATCACACGAGATTATAAACATCCGACGTGTCGCCGGCACGCAAATAAAAGTTAACTTTGTCCGCTCCTCGGAAACACCAGAGATGGAACAAATGAGTGTCTTTGTAACAAAAACCATTAAACACACACTATTAAGATGAGATGAGGCACAATTAGTGGAGAAATTCCTCTGATCTCTCTGACATTTTGTAAAAACCATAACCTATCATGCACGGCGGCTCCGGAGTGACAGGCTAATCCAGGTTGGCTGGCGCACTGTCCCCATCCTATACTCCTAGCCCTCAGCCCCCCCGGGCCCCCTCACTCCACCCACCCCTACCTCCCCCCTCCCAGATAAAGGGCACAGCTGCAAGGCCCTGATATGTCCGCCACGACTTGTCACCAGGCAAATTCCCTCGGTTTCAGCCATGATGAAAGTCCGGGCCGTTAATGACAGGATCATCTCCAGCCTGTAATCCCTTTTGTCAGGTCCATGAATTCCTAATATGAGTTGTGTAAACTCGGGTAATAAAAAGGTGTTAGCACAGTTGTGTTTGGGAATCGTGTGGTGCCCTTCGCCTTCATGGACACACCGTGGGCTCCAGACAGGAAGCGGATCCACCTCTTTGGACAGAACAGAGATGGTGAAGCCACTGGAAATGAATGAGTGTGGCCCCCATTTTCCACGGACCAGGGGACAGAGAGATTAACCAGCAACCAGTCCATGATCAGAACAGTAAAATACTGGATTATGGTGTGAACTGATATTTTAAATACTTATATAAATATTTAAAAGCATCAGATAAGCTTTACAATGAGCTGTGTATAATGTCGTTTATAGGAAACCAATGCCTCGAATGTTACAGGATACCCTGTTTATAATTGCTGTTTTTATTTTTGATGGCTAATCAAGATATTCTCTCTCCAAAGTAAATTACCCTTAATATCCTTCAAATCATACAGAAAATACAGTAACTAGAGATAACTATGGCTTATTATGTAACTACTATTAGCTCTGAATTAACAATTTAAAGTAAAAACGGGAGGACTGTATACCAATTTTATAACAGGTGTTAAAATACATATTTATTATGACATTTATATGCAAAAGGGGCGTGATACTAATGGCCTCAGATTTCACTGCAGTAAGAGCATATCGGTGTCACATGAATCCCTCCAAAACACTGACTTAACGCAGATCTTCCCACTTAAACACCGAAAGACCATGATTCCAGAGAAAGGGAGCAGCATACTTGAAAATCACCAAGGCCGAGGAGGTGTACGCTCACAGAAAGTAAAACGTAGCCATCTTCACAGGGTAACTAACCAATGAGAGCAGGCTTAGGGTTTGTGTGGCGACTGGGCATGGGGGGGGCAGCCATTTGTGCACATTAGCGCTTCACGGTCCCACGCTGCCCATCGCCTTGAATTTGTTGCCCCTTCAGTCGTGACAGATGAGTGTGCCCGTCATTATGTATGCGCTCAAAGGTTCGCGGGGGCGGATCTGCTTGCCTGCTTTAAATAAAAGGCTGTTAAATCACAGGGAAGAGCCGCAGCTAATGGCAAAGTCTCCGCCGACGGCAGCGTGCTCGCCAGACCTTTGTTTATCCGGGCGTTAAAGGGGCTAAAAAAGAATCGCACCGCGGCAGCATGGTAAAACATCAATAATTAGTACCCCGACAGTCAAATTTGTGTTTGAAAAACGACAGTTCGATAAACAAATGTACAAACAAATAAGTAAACAATCAAATAAATAAATCACAACCTAGAGGTGGACTAAGGCAGGGGAATAGGGCCAGAGACAGAGAGATTGTTCTGACTATTTCTCGCTCTTTTTTCACACAGAACAAAACTTGCAGCCTACCGGATCCAAGGGCCGCCCCATCGGGCCCTCCCCTTGCAGAGATGATTGCCTTAAAGCAGCGATTAGGGGAGGGGAAAGAAAAAGAGAATGGTTTATGAATATTTCATGTAAGCAGCACTTACTGGACAGAGGGCTTGATTGATTTGAGAGTGACTTTAAACGCCTCGACTTTGAAGGGTTTGCGACTGCCTTCCTACTCAGCGCCTACTTGAAGCGCCGCCATTAATGGCAGAATAAAGATGTATTTAGCCAGAGAGCTCTTTATTATTAGGCTGCGTTAAACAAGAGCGAAAGCCAAAGGATTTGTGTCTGTGGGCTGAGATGAAAACGGCTGACAGGTGGAAGACTGGCGAGGAGATGCCAAGGGGGGAGAAAAATCGGAGCTCTTAGCTGCTCCATTCTGCCATTTCCTCTCCACTAGAAAATGTTAACCCCCCCCCCCCCACCCCATGCTTTAATCTTAAGCTCACCAACCTGGAGACCTCGCTTAGAAGCTTCCAAGAGGGGAAGACTCACAGATAATCAGCCTTGGCGTCCGATTAC
The DNA here is from genome assembly GCA_026784285.1 of Stomatorhinus walkeri. Lineage (NCBI taxonomy): Eukaryota > Metazoa > Chordata > Actinopteri > Osteoglossiformes > Mormyridae > Stomatorhinus > Stomatorhinus walkeri. The sequence goes on along the minus strand of JAODUD010000039.1, from coordinate 11,634,304 downwards.
ACCTGTTACGTGGGTGTCTGACAGCAGAACTCCAAGCCCAAAATACTTACCGGGGCTTATATACGTAATATGTATGTATAATATAAAAATGTTTTATTTAAAGGTATATTGAAGGTATACTTTTTATTGGGATACATTCATGCATACATGATACTTATTAAAATTTGCCTGTATTTCTGACATTTCTTTATTTTTTATTTTCTTTTTATTTAATGTTTATTTGCAGACACATGTGTGGGACTTCCAAGGCACTTGCCCGTTTTACCAGAACTTTTTAATGTGACCTTGTGCGTGAGCTTTAATGGCACCGAGTTCACCTCAAAAAGTCCTGCACCACCCTGCCACTCCATACATAGCTATGCACTGGTGTGTTCTGGATGGGCACATGACACCTGTGAAGGTCGTCTAAGAGACCTGGCATTTCTCCTGCGCTGAGAGGGTCCTGCCAGCAGGGGCAGCACTGAGACACAAACTTTAGACCTTCTTCGATAGTGGATCAAAAGTCATGCCCTTATTTGGCAGATCTACAGAAGTGGTTAAAATACATTCACACAGATCCACTGTGGCATTCGTTTGCCACAAAACCTGTGCTTCTTCTGTTATTCTGCAGACATCAGTGGCTATAGAGAAATTATAGAAATGTCAAGTTTCCAAGTTTCAAATCTTATTTCTCACTTATACACAAATACACGCCACATGTGCACCTGTTTCTCATTTAACGAGTATAGCAATTCGTTACTCACCTTTGCAGTTAATCAGACAGATTCTCTGTATTGTTCATACTAAGTGATGCATAGTTTACTATTCTTCTTCTTCATGCTGTCCTCAACGTTGTGATCCGAGGCCATATATGAATGGTAACCATGCGTAGCCCAGCAAGGCGTGATGCGGCATCGGTGCGAAGGCTGTGTTTGAAGCTCCGGTAAACGGCGCGCGATGACAGCTTGCCGCGTGCGGCGCCGACAACGAAGGGCAAAGGGAACAGCAAAAGAGCAGCGTAAAAAAGGCATGAAACAGGCGAAATGGAGCCAAAGAGGAAACCAGAAAGGTAATCACGCTCTAAATGGCCTCCCTTCTCGGCGGCAAGGCTGTGAGATTCAGTCTTAGTGGGGCAGGGGGACCGTAAATTAATTTCACTGCACAATATAAATGATTATCAGGATGATAAAGGACGCCCGGAAAAAAAAAGCACTTTGAATCATTTTCCCCTTCTTTAAATCGCTGTCTACATAACATTCATCCTGTTGATTACCCCGGTGCTGGAAAGGGCTGATAGGGAGAGGAACATGCAGGATATTCTTCAGTTTAATTGAGGGCTTCAGGTGTGGAATTTAATAGTTGTAACTGAATTTCCATGGTCCCAACTATGGCTGGGCAATGTGTGAGATTAATATCGACACTGCAGAATGTGCACATACAATTGTTATATTGCAAGGACTACGATAGTCAGTTGGGTTGAGATTAGACTTGGGCGACCTGATTTTTCTTACCGTCATACCATCCATACATTATACTGTGGTATGCAGTCTTTTAGTTTGCAATACAATTTTATTGATTGTTCCTTTTCAAGATTATCTAGTATATGTCACTAAATTAATGTGAATTTTACTGGCAGTCCTTTCCATAAGCTTTGCATGTTTTCTCTGTACCAATCAAAATATTTATTGCAAAAATATCACATGTCATAGTCATAGTCATAGTCATAGTCTCAACAACGGCGGATGGATTCTGGACTCCCAACTACCTTCCTGATCTCCCGGGACCGTCTTTTGGACAGTTTGACTGGGCCCGGGAGGGTGGGTATCTCTCTGTCCGGAGCTGGCTGTCGTTCCCCAGGCCCGACTCCCTGGTGTGAGGCAGGCCTACTCTGTATTCCCTCCAAAAGCTTATCTCCCCTGTGACCTATCAGGGCCCGATTGTTGTAAAGATACGTGTTTTTCAGCGCAGAGAGAAAGGGGGCCCTTTTCAAAAGCATTCCTGGCGAGGATGACCTTAGGGATGAAACGTTGTCCAGTAAGCACCCCCCCGGAACACACCAACCCCCCTCAGATATTGGACGGCTGCGATAATGTTGAAGAGGTGGGACCTGTCTGTCAAATCAGAGGCAGGAACACAAAGACAGACCTATTTACAAGCCCAGGGCGGGGAAGACGCTTGTGTTCTGGTTCAAAATGCAGCAGCTCCTCGTGCCAAAGCTGTTATCCCCCACATCCGCGTCCTGTTCCGCTTTTAGCTCTGAATTCTTCCCTAAGAAGGAAGTAATTGCTGCAAATTTGCATATAAAACCTGCATATATAATATATTGTATGCAATTTTCTCTCCCTTTGGAACAATTTGATTTTAGTAATTTTTAATTTAGTTATTAAGCACTCTCGGTAATTATTCTACAATGGTTTTTGAGTTAGTATCTGTATTTATTTGCCTGTGATGCCAATGAGTAGGAAAGAAATGGAGATATCCGACATGAGATACACCTCAAGTGAGACTGCTAGGTTTGTGCAGAAGCAATCTAAATCGAACTTGAAGATAGTGGTTCCTAGGCAACAATGTCAGGGATGGGCTATGTGTGGTATTTGTATTTTTGGTAACACTTTGACGCAGCACAAATACTTAGTGATAACTGAAGTACGAATTATGAAGAAATCATACACATTAATAATTGGTACTTAAAATAAAAGATGTGCCACGATTCATTAATGATGAATTAATGAGGTCAGTATGTAACTAAGACTTTTTGGACTTAAGTAATAGTTTAATACTATATTATTTGTTCCCCATCAAGTAAAACGTTACCATATTATTAAACTGACTTTTACGTGTACCATTTGGAATGGTGGGACATTATTTGGATATGCAGATATGCAATAATAACTAGCAAAGGTGGTATGTAACAAATGAAATAAAATTACAGTTCATATTTTATTACAATTAAAGTGGCATCACATACATATTTGTGTGGAAGAGCCTGGAGCAACATGAAAATTGTACTTCCAAGTCACAGATGGAAAGACCCTCCATTGGAATACAGCCATTCCACATGCCCACAGTATTAAGCAGTTTATGGCTAATCTTCTCGGAATTAAAGGCATACATGACAATCCAAAAGGTTCCGCCGCTGACGCTTTGTGATGGGAAGCGCTGTGTGAGCATAAGCTCGACTGACTGAACTTTGAAGGGGCATATCTCAGACGTGCCACAAATTACTACTGTCTCAAATTAGGCTTTAAACAGCGCTTATTTAACTGAGATTCTTAGACCGTATGCCTACTTTGTTTAAGCTGTCTTTTAATGACAAGAAAGAACGAAAAATAAAGGGTAGAAGCAGCCTGGTTTCAGTTATGAAACAGGCTGATTTTCACATTCAGCAAATTATCACCCCAGCTTATAAATGTGGCCTAAAAACCACACTTCTTTATCTCAGCTGGGTGGTAATAAAATAAGCACTCAGCTGGCAAGATGTGAATTCGTAGTGTTTTAGCGCCCGAACTGTCTGCATCATAAGCTTAGTTCCTGGTTGTTGCTGTGAGACAGATAAGGTGTTCCCCACAACCAACCATCGCCCCCCCCCCATCCCTCATCCCCCTAGCTGGCCAGAAATGCTTCAAAGTAGGAAGCAGAGTCTCAAATAAAGCAGAAAGTTGGCCAGTGGCAGAGTACCTACATCACCTCTCGCCTGAATGTGGGCTCAGGTGAGGCTAATGGTGATGGAGACGCTCTGGAGGGCGGAGCTGGCCACAGCGGTGCGGGGGGCACGGCTGCCTCCCTCCCTTTGTGTTTCTGTGTCTGCTCCTGGGATGTTTTGGGAATTTTTCACTGTTCTTTTTCTATACTTGGGCAGAGAATTTTTCTGTTGTTGTAAAATCTCCAGCAAAAACCATGGAAATTCCAGTGCGGGTTCTAGAGCATCCACTAGGCCACCGATTGTTTACTTGCTGTGAAATTTGCTGAAATTTTCAGATGCCACTATAATTTTTTTTTAATAGTGATGAAAATACCATCTGACCCAGAGTATTTGTGTTCTGCATGTAAATTAATATTTTGGAAATTTAGCAGTCAATTAGGAGATACCATTCATTTAGGCATTTGCTTAATTAGTCAAGCTTATCTGATCTATCGTTCAGCTTGAGAGAATACTACCATTTTAAAATTAAAAACCAGTACATTAAACCTCAGTATAGCAAGTTCATCTTTCCCCCTGATTCTTCGTGATTATTCTAATTTTAACAAACAGGAGTTTGTGTTGATTCGGCTGTTTTGACCCGTCTCACGTGTGCCTCACATTTTCCTGGAAGTATAAGAAGACACCTTTGAGTGTGATGGAGTGGGATTTTGTGAAGACTTCCTGTTACAACATGAAAAAGAAACCCGGCTGAGACGAGGCGTCGGAACGGGAGCGGCCCCCGCTTTCATTCGCTGCGTGGCGCATTCCGCTGGCCTTCATTTGCGACGCGCTTTGGTCTGCTCCGCCTTCAGATGTGGGGTATCACCTCCTCCTTCCACACAACCTTGAACTTGCACCATGGCTAAAAAGAAAGACTTGAACATTTGTGACGCTTTGATCAATCGGTAGTTGCTAAGCAGCATTAGAGGGTTCCAGCGATCTAACACAAATATGACAGTCAGCAAAGCGCAATTGTTCAGGTACGGACCAGATGTCAAATTCAGGAGCATCCTTGCCCCATAAGCACCCAATTTACACACAGTAATAGTCTTAGGAGTGACCAAAAGAGAAAAAAAAGCACCCCCGGAAGCTTCTTGTCTGAGGCCTATTGTGTATGCAAAGCGGGTGTTTGTGAAGTGTCACCCATAGGGCAAACAAAAAATGTACAGGCCCTCTGGAACCTACCATGTAAAGAGACACCAGTCCTGATGCCATTAGAGACTCATGGTTTACAGGAAGTGTGGTTCTTACAGGGAATTATGGGTTGAGGAATGGCCTCCGCTTCCTAACGGCGTCTACGCCGAATCTCAGCACAGCAGACCTTACAGGGATCTACAGCCAGCCGGACGGACGTAACACATTTCCATCCAATTCACGCACGAGAGGACTTGCTCTTTTTTTTGTCCATCTCAGATCCATGGTTTTAATACGCGGTGGCTATTTCCTTATCTCTTCGTTTTGCTATTTGTGTTGTTTGCAGAAATGTTTTCCCGGTTATAAATAAGATCTCTATCTCAAAGAGTCAGCCTTATTATTTAAATGTCAGGGAGAGATGAGCAATATTCCAGCTAAGATGTGATGATATTCTGCTTGGTTCTTTTGAAGAAATACAAGACTGAGATTCACCTCTGCCATGTAATGAAATACCGGCCACAGCCGGCATTTATTTTGGAGAGTTTGGCTTTGTGAGTATCCCATTTGGCTGTAAGCCTGCGATGCAACAGCCTGATTACCTCCCTGTGTCCCTTTGTATTATCTCAGAAAGAGTAGGAGAGGATATGCAAGGTCATTTGAAACCAACCAAGGATTGCAGTTTAAATAAACCCTTAAATACCTTTATTGTGAGCTCAGACAAATCCCAAAGCGGTTTGATGATCCCGTGTATCTCCTGGACGCCAAGCCGTGGCCAACATCGGGTAGGCGACCCACAGGACAGTGACATACAAAATTATAATGTTTGTTCTACAGACATTGATGTTGAACAAGCAGGACATAAAGGTCTGTCTCTCTGCCGTGTGTACAAAAGTGTGAGCGTAGGAGGTGAAAAAAAAAATCACAAAGTGGAAACAACATTGCCACAAGGGCCCCTCTGATGGCCCACAACAAGCCGCAGCCCCCAAACCTCAAGGGACGTCTCCGATTTTATGTTTCTCTTGCTCCGAGAGGTGGGATAAATCAAGACGCAGCACACCTGTTAGAGACAGATAAGAGGTGCAGCAGCGAAGGAAGATACTGGCCCACCTCGGAACTCAGAAGCATTTCCTGCAAGATACAACCATTTGAAAAGATTTTAAAAGTAAATCCCAGAGGTCTGCAATCAATTTAGCCTTTTTGGCTCTTTGTATTCATTCAACATCTGTGATCATTTCAAAATATGGCACATATATTAGAAAACTTTGGCTGAAATTGTGTCATAGTGAAACACTGGGGGAAATGCCCCCTTCTGGATGGTGTACGTCTGTTTCATTTTAATTTTAAGGCTAAGAAACAGTGACTGTAATGTTATTCTGTGACACGGTGCTGTTCTGGTACATTACAGCACTGGCTTACTCCTAAAATCCACTTATTCCCTGAAAATGTATATGAGATGAACTGTAAGATGTCAATCTACACAAAGCATAATTACAAAATTACTTCAGAATAGTTTAGAAGTATGTGGTTAATAAAAAGAAATCTGCAATGTATGTGAGTATGTATTTATACATACAAAAAATGCATTGTGTGTGTGTGTGTGTGTGTGTGTTTGTGTAGTGCAACAGATTCAACCAGTTTGTTCATACATTAACTAGAGCTGTATTAGGAAGCTCTGTTTCTGTATTGCAGCTGCAAGAGGAGTAACAGCAAATGTATCTAGAACAGAATCAACAACAACAATAAAAATTATAATTACTACCATTATTATTGATAATACTTATAATCTTTATTGTCACTAATATTATTATTGTTATTGTTATTGAGCGACTTGAATATAATACACCAAATGTGTCTTTCCTATCGGTGAAACAGCCACCAAATGGAAAGTCTATGTCTTTTTTACAATGAAATCCTTGTCCTTCTTTGTCATAAATCAGCTAAACACAGAAACCACAGACAGATGATGTCAGACTGGTGATGTCTGGAGTTGAAGGGCTCCGGGGTGTGTAGCCTGTGTCATGCAGGCATGGGCAGTAATTCTCATACACTTATATTTGAAATACATGTATTTTGCAATTTACACGTGACTTGCCTTATAAAAATAATTATGTCATTTGATCGAAATACTTTGATGTTCAGTATTTTTGTATTTTGAGAATACAAGTAATACTCTCCCCATACGGTTGCGTGGTGATTCACGTGTAATACGTGTGTGTATAGACAAAGAGGAGATTTAGCTTTTTCAGGCATTTTAATGAAGGGTCAGTAGAGGAAATAGTTGATCACTTATGTTGAAGCAAAAGACTCCTCAGCTATATTCGGGTCTCTTTGTGTTTAAGGTTTTTAAGATGTTACTGAATTGTGTTTGTCATTTTTCGTTTTAAACCTTGTTGTTTTAAGTTTGCATTTGCATCTGCGGTGCAAAAAAAGGAAGTCATTTTGTCAATTAAATTACAAAACAAAACAAATCTTCCTGAGTTTGTTATTACTTTTCTCATTCAATCGCCTTACCATTATCTGAGTGTCACGTGACTAGTTTTGATATTTTAAAAACATTGTAAAATATTTTATGTTTTGTTTGGTATTACATCTGCATTGTGTCTCATTAGGTAGTGAAAAAATGATGCTCTTATGCTTGGATATTTGAGTTAGTCTGCTTGTAAAAGATCAGGCTGATATAGAATATAACTCTGTGAAATGTATATTACTAAAATACACAATACTGTGGTTTATTTGATACCTTGCTTGGTTGCTCTATTTTGATACACTTACAAATGGAGTATTTTATATTTTGTAACAGAATACATTTTGCTGTATTTTTGCTCATCACTGGTGTCACATTGGGGGCGCCAGCTCTCTGAGGCTCCTGAATGCTGTCCCCCACCCTCGTATGGCAAGGGAAACTGCCCTGCGATGTGCAGTTGCCTGTTATTGTCTCGACTTTAAATATGACCAATGTATTTATTGCATGTCTGGCGGGCTAACCCCAGACCCCAGCTTACTTACAGGCAGAGTGTGACTTAAGCGGCTGCGTGTAGCCTATGACAGAGGAGCGACCTCTTCGGACCTTAACCACTGCACTCCCTGCTGTTCTGTAACTCTGATGCATGTACATGCAGTCAGTTTCAATTAATATCTGTCTTGATTTGATTTGTTAATGTGTATCACTCATTTTAGTTCACGTTATTCGTAAGTCTGTGTGTGAAATGTGTGACTGGAAGGCTTAAATGAGACAGCTGGGGGTGGTTTTGGCGCTACACATAACGTAAACATCGGCGTGTAAAGGGTTAAATGCGATGCACAGACATTTAACACCCGACGGTTTTTCTCCCTGACCCTCCCGGGGGTTGAGCAGGGAGACGTCCCGCATCTTGGCCGTGGCTCATTGGGAGATTTCCAGATAGCTCCGCCGCCCCTCCCCATTATTTACCATCTCGGCCCATTTCTTTTTGTTCGAGGCCGTTTGCTCGCATCCTCCGCGGAGGCTCGTGTAGGAGGGTAAACACATTTGCAGTCTCTCTGTCCGCCGGCGGGGGGCACAAAGGCCGCAGCAGCCCTCCACCTGTTAGCATTTCCTGTCACCTGTCAATCTCCAGGCCCGTTGACCGACGTCCTGGGTCTACTTGTGTATCGGCACCTTTCTGAGAGCCGGGTCAGCCGGGGGTGGTGAGTTTATACCGTGGTCAGAATGAAATCCTGTGCTGGATATAGGGGGGGGGGGGGGGTGGTGGAGGTAGTTGTGTGTTTGTGGGGGTTGAGCTTTGCAATTAGTCTGGGGAATGTGCACTGAGCGCATGTGACTGAAATACCGTCATACTTATTGACAAGCTTGTGCCTCCCTCTTGCACGGATTGAACAAGGCTTGTGCATATTTATGAAAAGGCTTCCGTTGGCTCTGCAAGAGATGCAACTAATGAAATATGTATAGGTTTGCTTGCAGGCGTGACAGGGTGATATTTTCCTGCCTTAAATCGGCCTTCTCCAAGGGAAGACTTTCACAACTCTGGCCAACTTCAGGGGAATTTAGCACAGGTAAAGAACATTAAACATGTGTGAGAGGTGGAAGCCGGGTCGCACACAACCCCACCTTCCTTTCCCCGAGGGTCTGTTTTAATCAAGCTTTGGCCATAGATGTTTATTTCGTTATTATTATTGCCTCATTAGTCCCTCAGCGTGCTTCTCTATATAATTGCTTAATTGCGGGTTGAGTGTCCATTTATGAGCTGAATCCAACCCATATCATTTTAACACACTTGGAAAATAATACGCATCTGCATGTATTTGATTGTAACGGGAGACACGGATCCTCATGCTGCAGACAGAGCAGGCACAGCATGAAGCTGATCATCTATAAGGCTGGCAAAATGCAACGTGCATCTTTAACGTCATGCCTAACACCTTTTCTTATGGGTCATGCATAAATCCTCTTAACAGCTAATATGAGAATTTTTGCACAGTTTAAATATGAATATTTTCATGCAGTTTGCACCTGAATATTTTCACAAAGTGTATTTTCTGATTGGGTTTCCTCTTTACTGCTTGTTGTTGACAAAAACTTCCTGTATAATATCTACTGCTTAGATTTTATTATATGGGCAAATGTAATAATAATAATAATAATTATTATTATTATTATTAATAATAATATTATTGTTGTTGTTCTGTTGTTTTTGTCGTTGTTATTTAAAAATTGTTGTTGTTTTACATTTTTCTTTAGCCATTAATCAGCTTCTCATGCTGTGTTCCATCTCCACATATCGCAGGATTGTCAGTCCACACGGATGCTGAAGGGTTTCCGTGACGCTGTCAGCTGGGCAGGTACAGGGCTTTTCCTCCTCTGATCTGACCCGCTCCCTGCTGCAGGAGTAAGGCTGTGGGTGACCGGGTCTCACGCCGTATCTTGCAGCGAGTTTATCCTGGGGGCATGACGGAGGGGGGTGCGCTTCAGGTTAGTTGAATTTTAATGAGAAGCGGGAGAGCGTGGAGCACTGCAGCTAGAGGGAGTTGTTGGGCTTCTGTTTAGCAAGTACCCAACCTCTGGCTTTGTTGTTCCCTGTCAGCGTGAAACTTGGAGCGTGCTCAGAGGGTAATTGCTGGGTTGGAGGACAGTATCGATCAGCTTAGCAAGACCAAACTGGGCAGAGGGTCGGAAGGTTCCATAAAGTCACACGGCGTGGCACGCCTCTGCGTTTTAGTGTTAGGGTACGTGTTACTTCTGGCTGGGAGGGAGAGAAAAAACACAGGAAATGAGGAGGAAAGAGATGCGACCATATTTTGTTGTTGTGGTTTCCTCCATAAAATTTAAGAGGCTATTAATCGGATAATGACCCAGCTAAGTGAATATGTTAAACAGGGAACCAACCAAAACAAACCAGAAAGGAACATAACAAATAAACAAACAAACATGATAAAGCTTCACACACACATCAGAAATGCTTTCATTGTAATACCATTTTATGTACGTGATTATACCTGTGTTTGTTTTTCAGTAAACATTGATCACCATTACTCATGAGATTTATAAGTAAAACTACAAACAGCTGGACAGCGACAAACTAATCACATATGACATCCCTTCATCTATTTTTCTAAACTTCTTACAGCTCAAGGCACATGTGGGTAAATGAGGGAGAAATATTATAGACAAGAGAGCTAGTTTTAAATGCATGTACGATACACAATCGAGCAATTAGCTTCAGCAAACAGATGTCTGTGGTCGCCATACAATTTCCCAGTTATTTTCTTTCTCTTTTTTTCAGGAAGCCTTCAGTTCACAGAACAGTGTCCTGGGCTTGCTGTGAATTTCTGAGAAGTTAGTGATCCATGGCACACTGACTAGCGGCTGGAACCTTTATTATTAAGCTTTAGGTTCACTCCACAAGCCTACAGACAGGTAAAAGCTGGGAATTAAAAAATCATGACTGACAGTGGGCTTGATGGATGTCACGCGGTGCCAGACCTGCACGTATAATCCCCCGTTCACAATGCCGACCACGACAGAGCACATAACACACCTTTTAGATATTATACAAAAAAACATACTTTAAATATATCACCCACCCGCCCCCCCCGAGAAATGATTCATTTTGAGAGGATAGTCATAATGACCGTGGTATCATTTGCAGGATTTAAATATGGTTTCCGCTCATTTTGCTAGAGCGTTTGTTTCTGCTGGGACGTTGAGGGGTTCACACAGAGGACAAGGCCACAATAGACTTCCTTCAATATTGAGCCTTTGCTGGACTTCTGGGTAAACTACGGGCAGGTCAAGAGGTCAGCTTAAGCCTGACCTCTCCAGGCTCTCCATTTGCACATCGTACAACAGGCACATCACAGAAATAAAGGCATTTGTTACATCCCAGGTAACACTGTATCACAAAGCGATACTTCGTGAATGCCTAGCTATAATCGACATTTGTTTCCCAATTGTCTGTTGCAGGACGACCATCTGAATTCAAGCCTGGTGTGATAACAGAAGACTGAAGCCTAAGTTGTACAGATAGAGAGACAATGTTATCATTTACAGCACACCCAAAACACATGCTTATTTTGGAGGGGTGAGGTGCACGGAGAGTGTGAGGCGTGGTGCAGGAAATAGCTATTGAAATCCAACCTTTGTTTCATCATAAGGTTCATAGCACTCGACATGAGCCCTAATGTACGGTCTGGCATGCGCCGCTGGCTTAAATCCACTGATTCCACCAACAAAAGCTAACAATTTGTGGACTTTTTCAATGGGGTGTAAAGGTTAACAAACGACTAAACTTGTCGTGGCGATATTATGTACACACACCCTCTGATAAGAGCCTCTTGCTATTTGATTTATTATTAATTTAATCAACTGTAAACATGCATAGGTCTGTATTAATGGGCCATTTTTTTGTTGCGGTGAAATCGGTGTGAGCAATCAATATTACTGTAATTAATGATAATATAATAAGTAAAGTAAAGCTGGCCGTTTGTGTTTTTCCAACACAGGGGGACAAAGGTTCAAGATTGGAGCAAAAGTTAATATACTCTTCCAGACAGGCGTCATAGATGACTGCTGAGTGATCCCATTCTGCACTTTTGGCATGTGCCTTTGAGCTCCCAGCCCCCCACCTTGACAATTATGTGTGTCATATGCCACAAGAGTGACCTCTTATTCAGCCGACTCTAAACCCCCCCCCCCCCTCCCGAATGAGAATAAATGTGAAAAACTCATTGTAGGTGGTCATCAATGACGTCACTGACAAAATGAATACAATAGGCCTCTGCAGTGATTTCAAATAGTTCATTATTGCCAAAAAAACCTGTATCAAACATTAGATACAGAAGTCCTTTCCCCCTCAGAGAAATTAATGACAACTTCATTTGCACATGTCCATTTAATTTATTCCTTTTTTCCGTGGGCACGATTATGGAGTTTAGCATACAAGCTAAAACCCACTGCAAATATTTACCCCTCATTTTCTCACCCACAATGGAAACAGCTCATTTACATAAAGATGATCAAATTAAGTAGCTTGCTAGACAACCATGTTGAGGGGACAGTGTGTCACTGTGCCTGTCTCTCTTTTATTTTCAAAGGTTGTATATTAATAGAATCATCAAATCCTTCACCCTCCGGGTTTGCATATTGTCCCTCTTATCTTTAAAGGATACATTTGGGGCAAGTCATTTTAGCGGCACGCTCAGTCAGACTGAAGAGACACAACAGTAAACAGTCTATTTGATTTACAATAATCCTTTAATTACATTACGGCAATTCAGCAGCCTGGCTTAATGCGCTGATTGGGAGATATGCAATAATGGAGAAATCAGTCATACCATTCCCACAGAGGCTACACCCCCAGTCGCTGTAACCCAAAAAAACCTTCCTTACTGATCAATTTCATGTTTACAATCACGTCACAGCCTAATAACTGGATGTTTTCTCTACACATTCTGCAAAATGTGCTATAATATGAGTGTATTCCAAACTGCAAGGCCACCGTGGATGAGAAATGGGGACGATTTGTCTATCCAGATTTGACTGGTCTGACAGTTGCAGTTCATCTGCATTGCCCATTGATGCCAATGGATATTTAGGACAGGAATACAGTGAATTCAGGGACATTGCTTCTGGGATACAATGAATTCAGGGGCATTGCTTCTGGGATACAATGAATTCAGGGACATTGCTTCTGGGATACAATGAATTCAGGGACATTGCTTCTGGGATACAACCCGCAGCCTTTTTAACTTCACTCCACATCCCAGGATTTATTTCAACAATCTTTGGATTTAATTTGTATGATTTAATTCTGTTTCTATTAATTGGTAATTAGAGCGATCGATATGAACAGATTTTTTTTTTTTTGGGGGGGGGGGGTGACCTGGGCGTCACAGGGTGGGTCATTAGCCTAAGCTGCTGTTTCAGCCATGCACAAAGGTGAGTGTCACGTCATCATTACAGTAATAATGTCTACCAGAACACAGACACCTTACGTGAATATCTATGTGAATACAAGACCTCAAAGTCGAAGCTCCACCTCGTCTCCGCGTTATATAAAGTAGGCCACTGGGTCATGTCTCCACCTTCACATATGAATACCCGTCCAGCTTTGCAGGTTAAATCACAATTAATGCTCTCTAATAAGGCATCGTAATCCCTCCATAAACTCTCCTTAGGACCTGCATTCTGCTCAGAAGGAAACACGTTTCAAATTTAAATCATAACAAATAACAATTTACCCTGTAGCAGGAAAAAAAAAAAAAAAAAAAACTGGAAAACAAAACAAAAAAAAAAATTGAGTAGACATTTTCCAATTAGGTTTTACTCCAGCATCCATAAAAATCTGGAACAAAAAACTTTTGAAAAATTTCTGAAAATTTTTCCTTTTACTTTGTCATAGAATTATATATAGACATTTAATTAACCTTAAGTTCTAATTAGTATAATTTTGGAGAAGGAACATTTCTTTATTACTGCAGCTATACCACATGTACAGATTTGAGGAAGTCTTTTTTGATGGGATGTAATGGGGACACCAACTGGGAGCCTGTTCTCTGTGTCCTCTGCCCATGCAGTCTCCACCAGCATCGCCCAGGTTATCACATGCAAATGAAGAATAAATGCCCACCCCCAGCCTCCCTATTAGTCAGGTGTGTTTCCTTGTGATCTCATCACTGACACACCTCTCACACTGCATTGCTACGCCTACATCTGCATTTTGTTCTGTGAAATTCAAACCGGTAAATATAGGGGTCTAGGATGCCCCATGGCTGGGATACTACTATTATTGGTTAGGTTCTAAACTGAAAGTGAGACCAATGGTGCATCACAAAAGCCCACAATGGCTCTGGGGAGCAGGATCAAGGGAAATTGTAAAGGTTTCACATTATATTTCAGCAAAAGATGACTAAACATGAGTCAACGATCCTGCATTACCTGTAGCTCACATATCTGCCTGGATGCTGACAGGAAACATTAACCTCTAAGTTATATAATATTACTTATTATGTATGCAGTACTGTGGTCTGGATAAGTATACAGAAATGGATTCATTAAGAAACCAAGTTAACTGCTTCCTCCCTCAGACCACTTGCTGTTAACTTCTTAATTGTTAATTAACAGTGTTAATTAGGCATGTTAATCGGAACCCTCCATACCTCTCACTGTTTACTCATTTCCCTTTTTCCTGTTTCACCTGCTTGCTGTCGCATGTTTAAAAAAAAAAAAAACCCTGGTAATTATTTTACATGAAGCAATTACCAGATTGTTGTCATATTGAAGGATTGTAATTTTACACTTTATCAAGTGGTAAAAAGTAAGAGTTTATGCAAGAGAATATGCGCATTTAAAGGCACAAATTAGTTTGGTTTCCACTAGTCCAAGCATTTTTTGAGATTTTTTTTGTTTGTTTATTAATATCAATGATTTTTTTTCCATTCCTTTTTATCCATTGACATAAGCAGACAGTCAAGTTTCCTTGGGGGGGCATTATTGATGGACTTTTTTAATGCCATATTTGATTACATCGCTCATTGTAATGCCTGCTAAGTGAGAAAAGAGGGGAAAAGAACACAATTTTCATTTGGCAAGAAGGGAGAAAAGAAAAAAGAGAGGAGGAAAACGAGTGATCAAGCGAGGCGTGAATTATCTGCTGGTCAAACGCACAGGAGAAAATCTTTATTTTCTGTGAAATTACGTTGAGGAAGGAGCTGGAATTACAAGATGCTAATAGCACTGGGTTAATTATGTTTTTATCTGAGACTCCATGGCATTCTGAGACAAACCCTTTCAACATTAACAGAATTTGATTTAAAATAAAGAAAAATAATAAATAATTGGGGCTCCCCAGTTTTTGCTGACAGGCTGATGGATGAAGTTTGGCGTTGGGGGTGGGGGGCTCTGAATGATGAGTTTAATATCATCATCCACTGTCAGGCCTAATAGGCTTTACCTCTGAGAAATCAATCACACATCTATTCCATTACGGCCAGGGTCTGACAACATGTCCATCTATCCGGCTGAAGCTGCTCGGAAGGACTAACAAGAAAATATGTGGCCCAAGAATTCTGAACAAGTAAACAGGTAGTTTATGAACAATTTGTTTCACAAGGTTATGTATCACTGTGCCGTTCCCTTTGTATCTGACGGAGGACCATATTTTACTCCCAGTAATGTATGCAATAAATAACTACTTCCCCCCCCCTTTTGCCTTTCATGTGTCTCATTTAATCCTCCCTCCCACTCTCGCTCTCTCCTTCTCCACCACGACAGCTGCTCAGACATTTGAAGAGGGGGGCGCTTTATCAGTTTTCGATGCTTTATGTGGTGTGTTAAAGATCCCAGCCCCCACCGTCGCTTAAAGACAGCAGGTACAGCCCTAGCATTAGCTCAGCCTCTACAAAGATAATTTGCTTTCAGATCCGAGCCGTTACCTCTGGTATTTGCTAGATCCGAGTAACTAATATTGACTTTAGGGAAAATTGGCGATGTGTTTAATGCCGCTAAGCTAATCATTAAACAAAGAACTGGATTCAGGATCTGAATTCCCAAAACCGACATAATCATTTTAACATTTCTGCCACCCGATTTGCATTTACGTTTTAACTGATTTCTTAATTAAAGGTTTCAGTATTAGGTGTTCATATTTGAATTTCCATTGTCCACCTGGATTGTCATTACTGAGGTTCAACATGGCCTTTATGAAAATGTACCGCACACGGAAACATTGTGAATGCAAAATAGGAAAACCTGCGTGGTTTGAATCACCCCGAAGAGCGTGTCGTTAAAATCAGAATAGCTGTGTAAACCAGACACAGCAAGCTGGGCTGCACAAGCCAGTTGAGGAATCTTCCTGTACATCTATGGACATTTTCGAAATCCATTTCCAAATGTTTGACGAAAACCTGAGGAAAGAGAATCGTCCTTCTACTGCAAGTGCGAGAAATATCACGTGCCAAAAAGGGATTCATGAAGATGAGGGAAGAAAATTGTTTATCAGTGAACCCTGTGATTTTACCGTATATATGGATACGTGCATTCATGAATGTATCATTCTGGGGGGATTATAGACAAGGAACTTAAAAAAATTACAATTACTGTGTGCACTAGCATAGCAGCGGGACCTGCAGATAGTATTCTGGTGGCGTGTGCGGGTGTGGTAAGCAGGGAGATATTCAGGAGAAGGCCACAGGACCTCGATGCCAAATAACATCAGTGCAAAAAGCTGGAGAGGAACCTGGAGATGCAACTGCATGTAGCAGCTGCAGCAAAATGGGGCACCAGGTCTACACCAAAATAAATTGGTAAGGGAAATCAATCACAGGGAAGGGGAAGGGCTTTCTGTTTCCTGTGGCCAGTCAATAATTCAGCTGTTAGTGAAGACTGTGCAATTTCAGATTGGAGACATTCCAGTAAAATGTTGAATTGAGACAGTAGCTGATAAGGTGTGAAGAGATGTGTAATACGTTTCATCCTGTAGACTTCATCAGAAGAAAAATCACACCCTGGAAGCCAGTTAAATTGCTCATTGACACACCTAAAATGAATTTAACTTTCCTGTGATTTGGAGTATGGTGTGAAATCCTCAAGCAGCCATTCAACAATGGATGACATTAGCTTGGATAAACACATTCATGGAATGCTAAACGTTTTCATTTACCCAAAACACATGTGACCAAAAAAATCTGCCATTATCACAACACTCTGAAAACTTTCAGATATGGCCATAGGCTCACCTGAAAAGTTTTGTCCATTGTTGTTTCATACTATGATTAATTGCAGTGTCCCTTTCTTATCATTTTTAATTTATAGCTCTTTAAAAATAAATAACATTGTTTGCCCCCCCCCCCCAAAACACAGTCAAACAATGGTGTCTGCTTTCTGTGGCTTGCTAAAGGGGAGTTGGTAAAAGTAAAATCTGTCAAAAGGGTGTGATGAAGGTCAGTCTCGAGCTCTCGCTTTGCGCTGGAATGCCAGAATTCGCTCGCAGCATCCTACGGCGTGTGAACACAACTCTGAGATACATGACAGTTCGAAGAGCATCTCCTCTGTTGTGGGCACCATTAATCTTTCTCTTTTGACAGCCATGTTTATACTCCTCAAATCCACACAGAGACGGGGCCGCTTCTAGCCTGGCACCATTACTGCAAATCACTCTCTGGGTTGATTCGCTTTTTTTATGAGCGCTTCCCGGTGCTGTCAGTCTCAGAGTCTATTGGCTCATATAGGGTCTTGTACCACTTCTGAAAGTCCGCTTGACCAACACTCTTCTGGGAGAGGTGTTTCTTCTGGGGGCTTCCTTTGTTTCTCAGAAGGAGCTGAGACCAAATTTGACCACAGAGCCGTGCTATTAGTCAGTTAGTCAGAATTTTAAAATGGCGGTCAGGTATGGTTTGGCTCGCTGCCTTGCCACTCTCCTTTTTAAGGCCACGTCTTACCATCCTTCCCTCTTACTCCACGTATGTCATTCATTACTACGTCTTCCTCTTCTGCCACAAAACCCAGATTGGTTTCATGCCATCACTCTATAACCTTCTGCAGAATTTCCTACATGTCAAGCTTGGGTTGTTCCAGTCTCAGGTCTCCTCAAAATAGCTAAACTATTCTGACATTATGAAGGTGCAGGTTCCGTGAGGGATCGCACTGAAGAGCTCTGTTAGATTAATACATCGGATAAGCATCCGAATCTCAATGTTTTATAATTTTGGACTTGTATCCAACAAAAAAAGTGTACATTAGAATATGTCCATGAAACACACACACATATATCATAACTCTGTGACTTGTTAGTCCAGCACATCGCACAGATGCTCAATCAGATTGAGATCTGTGGAATTTGGAGGCCAAGTCAACACATTGAACTGCTTCATGTTCTTCAAGCCATTCCTGAGCAATTTCTACAGTGTAGCACATTATCCCGCTAAAAGGGGCCACTGCCATTGGGGAATACCATTGCCATGAAGTCCTTTATTTGGTCTAGGACAATGTTTAGATAGGTGGTACATGTCAAAGTAACATCCACATGAATGCCAGAACCCAAGATTTTAAAGCAGAATATTGTCCAGAGTATCATACTGCTTTCACTGGCTTGCCTTCATCCAATAGTGTGCAAGCTGCGATATATTATTCTGACACCTTTCAATCACAGCCAGCATTAACTTTTTCAGCAATTTGTGCTACAGTAGCTCTCGCATGGGATCATACCATTGCTCCCATTGCTGGGACCCTGTCACCAGTTCACTGGTCGGCCTCCCTTGGATCCCTTTTGGTAACCTGACCACTGTATACTGGGAACAGCCCACAAGACCTGTGGTTTTGGAGATGCCCTGACTCTGACTCCGGCCATGACAATTTGGCCCATTGCAAAGTCGTTCAGACGCTTGCATGCCCATTTTTCCTGCTTCCCGTCCCATCAACTTGTTCACTTGCCTAATATGTAATGCCACCCTTGACAGCTGCCATTGTAATGATTTAATCAGTGTTACTCACTTGTCAGGGTTTTAATGTTATGGCTGATCATTGTACATACAGAGAGACCCAGTTAGTAATGTTAATTAGAATCAAGGTAAATTTAACAGCTCAAACGGCACACAGCAGTGGTCTGTACTATGAAGCGGGGTTACTGGCTTATCGGGGCAACTTGTTGGATTTAAGGTACCACAGTTTAAATGGGCTTCATATTCGTTGACTTACATTTTGCCCAGACTACCATAAATCCGATAAGTAACCCCGCTTCGTAGTACGGGCCACTGCTCTAGAATATTTCTGGTATTTCTTTTGATATAAAGGGCAAAGGATCCCATCGAGCAGAAATAATTCCACTGAAATAAATAACACCTTTGTCAACGAACGTCAAAAAAAAAGATCCTATCAGCAGTCAACAATGTTGCTAAATGTTTTTTTTTCATTGGATTGTTACACAAATCTCTGTGTAGTTTAAACTGGTATCTTCTACAAGCCCAGAATTATGAATTGCAATCACATGCCTCAGCACCCGCGCAGACTTATTTTTGTAGCGTTTGTTTGAGTATTGATGACGTGCGCCGAGGAGGGCCGTTATTCGTCGGCGATGCGGCGCCCGCTCTTGCTCCGGAGTCATGACAAAGAGGGCGGCTCGTACTCCCACTCATCTGCCCCCCCGCGCGCCCCAGCGCCGGCGTGCCTTTAATCACGAAAGCGTCCCATCAATTAACCTCCGTTTAATTTAGCCGATTAGCGGCGGTGCCGCTGACTACCTCGGCGATTACGCATTCACTGCTGTGCGATTCAGCTGCGCGCTGAGAAAGGGAGAGCAGCTACAAGCAGCTAATCACATTGGGTAGGAGGAGGATTTCCATGCAGACTTGCATACTTAATTCGTGCGGCTAAAAAAAATATAATTCCTCTTTCCCTAGGGAAAGTGCACTACCCTTGTAAACATCGCATCCTCTCCTATCTGTGGAAAAACTGCTCCCGATTCATCCACCAGCCTTTCTGGCTCTGTCCCTAGGTCTGTGGTTGTCTGAGGGTTTCCGGTTACAAGAGACTGGAATTTAAGGCCAGCACCCCAAACCCACCACCGCCCACTCTGCTATCATTACAGAGACTACCAAACTCTCTAACATATAAAGTATAAGGGACCTGGACGTTGTATAAATGTTCTATTTTCTTCTATTTTAAATAAACCACTTCAAAACCTATAACCTCTTTTATGATGTAATTATGCATCCATTTCGTTTCTCTGTGACCTTGTCTGGAATAATTTTAGAAGGCGGATGGATAGATGAATTCTTTTTTGTCTTTTAATATCTTATTTATGTAAGTGGGACTATACACCGTGAAGCTGTGGAATGTGATGTAAGCCGTATCACGGTGTCAGGCTTTAGCGGCACTTGGTGGGTGTCATTGGGATCCACTCGTCTGGCAGTCAGTTTTTTTTAAGTGACAGCATGACTGCTACAGATGTTTTTCCAGATGGGGAAGCAGAAGCTAACACTGCAGCACTTAAGGGGTGTGTCGCCAGAAAGCCGACGACACGAAAAAAGTCATTAGTTGGGGCCGTGATGTGGACGGGCAAAATAGCGAGCCGGTGGGCGGCTGTGATAGGAGGAGGCTAAGGGGCCGTCTGCTGCAAGGGGCCATGGCCAAATTCAAAGAGGAAGTTCTGCAGTGTCCTTAGAGACGGTGTCATGAGGAGGACAACCAGCACCATGGACTGTCTGTTGTACAAATGTTTATATACATGTATACACACACACACACACATATATA
>JAODUD010000039.1:11602042-11613685 GCA_026784285.1 Stomatorhinus walkeri | reverse complement strand
ATATAGATGTATCTGGGTGTTTTGTCTATATATATATATATATATATATATATACACACACACACATACACAGTATATATGGAGTTTTTCTGTTACTGCGTTCTTCCTTTGTTCTGTTTGCTAACAGAGTGATTTGCAGTAATAGTCTAAAGATGAGCAGAACGGCTAATTGGTGCCTGTGAATTGTGTGCTGCGATGCCCCCCTGCACTGGATTAGCCACTGGAATACGGATTGATATATTGCAGTGGACATATTTGATAAATAGTTCTGGGTTTAATATCAGCACATACTGTGTATGGTCTAATCTCCTACTATGTCAAGTGTTAATTGCTATGGTAACTCGACACGGGACAGTGAAAAGTTAATCGGATTCATGTGTATCTTAAGAAAGAGGGTCCTTTGCATCTGTAACCAGCTGAAATTTTCTAAAATATTAACATAAAAAGCACAAATTCCTAGCAAAATATGTACAGCAAATGAATTTGAAGTGTGTGCATTGGGTTTAAAAATATACAAATAATGTGCTATTTTCCAAGTATGAAAGCATTTAAATAACAGTATACTACTTTTTTTTTTTTACACCTGACTACTGGAGTCATTTAGTGTAATAATTTTACAGACGGATAAGTGAATTATCTTTTACAAAATTAGAGTAAAAAGTCCCAGCTGACCCTGTAATTCAGCCTTCATCTTAACTCCGCTGGGGCTACTGTGCAGGCTTAAGCAGCAGAGCTCATTCCCTTTTGTTTGGCGGACCCTTCGCTATAATTTAACCATCAGTTTATAGGATTAATTTAAAGGATGCTATGCAGTTCAAATTTTACCCTTCGGAATACTGATTATATTCATTTAGGAGGTATGGGCCTCGTTGCGTCGCTTTTTGTGCAAGCTTCCCTTCCAGTTTGCGTTTCCTCTCAGTTTCCGGTCGTCTATGTTTGCGTCGCAGCTCCAATGCGATCTGTTTGTCGCCACGCGTAAGATTACACGGCCTGCCTGCAACTGTGTTCTCTTGTTAGCATTGATACAATTATGTCAGCTGGCTTCAGGTACAATAGTGTATTGCACCTGCCCCCAAAAGCATGCATGTGTGTTTGGGGAGGTGGGGGGGTCACAGGCATGCCCCAGATCAAGGGTTGCGTGTGAATAGAGAAACAAAACAATGACCTGAGGCTGAGCAAAATCCTCTGTATTCTTCTGTGAAGAACGTATGTAAACACCTTGCGTGTGGAGCCCGCCGTGCCGCCTTGCCAGCGCAGCTAAACGGGGATGTGAGTGCGGCGCTGCCTGCGACGTCGCACGTCACGCCCGCCGCCTCCCTTTGTGCCGCCGAGCTGCGACGCGGTGCCAGGGCGGGGCCGCCTGTCATCGCCGCCGAAACCGATCCATTCACACACATCGACACCGAGGCAATTAGAGGAGCGGCAGCTGGCAGGCAGAGTGGGCTGTTAATGCTGGCAAACGCCACGCCGTCAACAGCCAGCTTGTGTGTCCGGGCCTGACCGTACGCCGCCGCGTCTGCGCAGGCCCCGCGTCTACGCAGCTCAGACAAAACAAAGCAGAGCGGGTTAGCTGCAGTTAGGTGTTCCAGTTTGGAAGCAAGCCGGCTGCTCCAAGTGTGGCCCACGTTCCCACTGCTATTAAACAAAACAACAACACGTCCTCTCTCTGATGGCTCTCTTGGTCTGCACAGGTCCAGCATATATAATGTCTAAAAATTCATTAATGATTCTACTTTACTAGCATCAGTACTCTGTAAATACACCCCGATATGTCTAATGTCTAATTAAGCATCCTATTATTCTATGAATTCTTTCGCTTAAGGCTCCACAACTTACCCCATGAACTTCAGCTGTGGAATATTTACTGGACGTGTATTTTTAATATTTGTAACAGTTACTGGATCTGCAGGTGTGTGTTTGCATGTGTGATTGAGTAGAAAAATAAATATTATGTGTTATCGTAGCCCTTTCCGTTTGGAATTGGGAGATATTGATTTGTGCTACGTTTTTGGTGTAAGGTTCCCAGCAGTGTTTGTTTAGTTCTCGTTCCCTCCACGTCACTTGCGCATTATTCATGCCTCATTGGAAGCTTAGCCTAGCAGTTCTTGTACCCAAGTTGGCTTGCTGACATAAGTATTTGTGCATCACTTTGGACAAATGTGTCCGTCAAACATACAAATGTAATTACGGCTCAGTACTGTACAGTAACAGGAATCAGAATGCTCATAGAAAAATAAACCCATTATGTTTTAGATATAGAGCTAGTAGATTTGTACATCATCATCATCCCATCCGTCAAATTCATGTATCTGAAAGGAAAAGTGTAAAATCATCATGCCAACATGGGTATTGCAGTGCTGGTAAAGTCACATGATACAGTGCTCAGGTGAGTGACAAATTGAAGCAGATATTATGATCAATTATCCTCTGAAATACTCCCCACTGTGCAACACAGGGACTTCAGCTTCTTTGCTCTGGTAGGTGGGTAGGGGGAGGTCTCTGAAACAGGTAGAGTCCTCCACGCGTAGCTAAACGCACAAGCGATATGGTTCCTGTTAGCCCAGGCTGAAACCACTCAGATGAGTCAATAAATCAAGCTGTCACCTCTCCCACATGGTCCTTCTTGCTGTCACCAGTGTTTGAAGTGTCAAACAGTCAATCGTCGATGTTTGAAAGTACCCAGCATTCTTTTGTTTCCTGAACATCGTGCTTGACCTAAAGTCTAAACAAAAGTCCTTTCATGGCTGCGAGCGGCAGGAAGGATTTAGGTCCAGGTGAGGAGTGAAGCCCCTCTGGTGTCAGTCTCTGTCGCTCTCTCTGGTTATCAGAACTCAACATTGTATTCAAGCAGAGACACATTCTGGTATTTACATTTGCAAGTAAGACTTGTTCCCATGTAGGGTCATAGAAGCAGCCAGATTATATTATATTAACCACACTCAGTTGTAAAACTCTTGCTTTGGTTAAATTATGTCCCCTACAGCTGCATGTTTAGGCAAAATGTGCTATCAGTTTTAATTAATGCTTCATGCCATCATACTTGATTAAACCATAGCATTCAGTGTCATAAAGTGCTTAATTTCTTCATTTGAAATATATGTATCCGTGAGGCTAACACATTCCTGGAAGTCGGCTCATGGGGTGACACCTTGTAATTCAGAGATTTAATTACCGCTAATTTCAAAAGGGAATTTTTTTAAGCACTAGATGATTAGAGATGCGATTATAAGCTCACACAGGAGAATCAAGTGCAACTGGGGTAAAAACTGTGAACGAGGTGCAGGAAACTTCTAGAAATCTCCAAGGCTTGGCTCTTGTTAAGCACAATCAGCCTCATTTTGGCTGTAACTTGGTAAAGGGTATTAAAAAATGTAGTCACATAGGCAAAAACTCATGTCAAAAATTTGCATCTCAAGGGATGCCTATAATTATAAATTATTTATCCCTTTCATTCATTTATGCTTTTTGGTGTCTTTTGCATCAAATATACACACGGGCCAGGATATAATACATACGGCTAAGTGATATCAAATATAAATAATAGATATATAGCTACTAGATAAAAAAGCAAATAGTGAAAGTGTCACTGGCTTGGAATATCTGATACTATTTTATATTATTGAAAAAACAGTCTGAGTTTCCTGAAATGCCATGTGTAGATAACTGAAGGAAAACTCACAGATGACAGAATCTGCTTTGAATGACCTTAAATACCTTATCTGTGCCTTGGAGCACAAAGGTGATTGGCATGTCAGTTTGCGTTCATATCGGTCAATATCTGCTTTGCTCGTAATACTCTTTTGCTCCAGATTATACATGGCGTGAATTTGCTGAATACCTAATCCATCAGAACCTGTCTCTTTTTTCATCCCTGTTCCAATTGATTCCAGTTATCCGCACCAGCAGATTTCTCTATTCTGCCGTGTGTCCCCAAAGCATGTCTTCATGGGAGAAGCCTGAGAGAAGCCAAAGTGACGTCCAAAGCTCTTTGATCGCCCTCCTTTTAAGACGTATCTTTAAGGCCTTGGCTGGTTCAGTGTTGCCTGCGATCATGGTTTCTTCAGAAAACTACAATAATGGACACAGAAGACATCTTGCATGCTATCCTTCCATGAAAGGTGTTATACCTGGGTTGCTGTGGTAAATAAGCAGATGTGTAAGTGGAGGGGATGTAAAGCGGCACATTATGTAAATCGCTGTGGATAAAGCTGTCCGATAAACAGCTTCGCAATGTAATGCACCTCCTTAATCCATCTGACCAGTAGGACCAGAGGCATCGCCGGGGCCATATCTTGTGTGCACAGGAAATGTATTCTATTGACTTTCTAATGAGCAGTGAGAATGACAAGACCCCCACCCCGCCACAGAAGGAGGGCCGAGAGCGGCTGGGGACTCGTTTGTGAGACGTCCCCGTGACATTTCCACTGTAAGATGACACTGCGTGGTCCTGCCGCACACCGACTAGTTATGATCTGGCTGAAACTGGACAACGTGCTGGTCAGTCGTGACAATTCCTCCCAGTGGCCCGCGGCGTTCATGCCTCCCTCTGCTACTCTGACACCCTTCTTGGGTGTCAGTGCCTTTGAAGGCCTCTTTGCCCCTATTTAGCGTCAAGCCACCACGAGCGTCACCGCATGCTGGGCTCTGTGCCCCACAGCCTCCTGCAAGATGCGGCGAGGTCTCCGTGACACCCTTGACTTACTGTCTGAATTACTCCCATCGGAAGTCGGCGTTGGGGTGTACCGTTAATTTGGGGAGCTGACATCTTATATTTTACATCAAGAAATTGTACATCATAAAATTCATTCTGGTACTTAATTAAATTAAAATTAAAATTGGTAATTGTTGTTAGTAATTTAGTATGTTGTATATAAGTAGTATATAAATATATATTTATATTTTAGTAGTATAGCAATATAGTGTAATTATTATATTCAATCAGATTTTTTAATTTAAGATGTATTTTGGCCACATTTCTGCTTTAAAATGAGTAAATTATATATCACAGACTGTTTTTTTCTTTCCTGTTCTTTCTCAAATTTCAAATAGAAGCTTCAAGTGCATTTTAAAATGCAAATGGCTCACTTATGAAAGTACGTTACATATTTCCTTTTTTTTTTAATATAAAATGGAAAAAGACACATTTTTAGAGATTTTTACATTTAATCTTGTGCCAGAAAATGGCACCAGCCTTTTGCTAATTGTTTTGACGTGACAATTTGAATTTTTACGTGGGTATTATTTTATTTATTTATATAAAAAATGGTAAACGCTGAAATTATGCAGGGATCTGTCTAAAATAATGAGATGCCTTTAATCAGACTTGCCAGCAGTTTGAGCTGCTTTACATGCTATTTGCAGTAAAAAGGGGGCCCTCTCTGGGGTTCAAAGACGGCTTCAGCACTGCCAGACTGCTGAAGCTCAACAGCACTGACAGCGAGTGACACGCGAAAAACCCATCTCAGCTCTGACAGTTCGATGATCTCCCAACCTGAAAGCACCAAATGCGGAAAAGTAAAATAAAGCAAGTTCCTCCACCGCCCGCCCGCCCCCCCAAAAAAAGGCTGACATTTCATTCTGGAAGATTACAGAGACTGACATTACAGGGATTTAATTCATACTGAATTTGTAATATAGCATAAAATGTAGTATTTACATATGATGTTCTCATTTTCCCCACATTTAAATGTTTTATTTACCTAAATAAATAGTTTCCCTAAAAAGGGTGGGAAACAAAAACACACGTGGACCCTAATCAGCTGGTAATGAGGCACAGATGATTTTGGTGAATCGGTGCACCTTTAGTGCTTAAGGTGCTCTCTGTGAAGCAAGGCGCCGACGCCTGTATCGCTGTACGGTTCACAGCGATATTTCCCCGTGGACATTCTCCGGGGCGTGATGGGCTGTGGGCGTAGAGCTCAAAGGTCCCAGGAAAAAGGCCTTTGGAGTCCATATCTCTAGGGATTACAACACATGACCAGAGACGTGAAACCTCAGACTGTGATTACCGTGGAGCAGTGAGGCCCTGGGAGATTACGCACAGGCGACACCGGGGTCGGAGGAGATTACCCCCATTTTTCCTGGAAGCTGGCGGGCCGACCAATCAGCATGGGCTTGTCCACGTCACACGGATAGGAATCATGCTGTTGGGCGGGGGGGGTTTTTTCATCCCCCGATCCTGCACCCTCCGTCTCTCACCAAAAGGCCCGCGAGGAAATTGGCCCGATGTGCTCGCGCAGCCTCCCACGGGACATCAAAGCAGGCCGGAGCTTTTACCTGACATCACCATCGCCGGTAGGCGTAAGCAGGGGCCCAGGGAAGCCCCATACATATCGCAACGAGCAGCCGCGCACCTTCCCACGCACGGGCGTCTTATTTTGACACCCGTAAGCGTGTGCGTGCACAAGTGCCACAGACCTGTGGTGCTTTTTAAAACCCATACCGGCCAAGTTAGCTAAAGATAAAACAAAGACAAAAGAAAGGGGACGAGAGGAAGCGAAATGAACCTACTGCATGAGAACGGCCGTAAATGTTGTGCTAAGAAATGTCTCAGACAACATGGGGAAAAGAAATATTTTCCCCATGGTGAAAATTGGGTAAATGTTCATAGAAAAAATTCCCTTCAAAGGTTTTTTTTTTCATTCTAATGGTTGTTGATTAATTAACATTGTTAATCGCCCATTATGAAGAATTTTAGCTAAACACCTTAATTAAATATCATCTCACTGCTTAATTGATTGAGAAAAAAAATCACATAAATATGAATTTTTTTCAGTTGAGACTTCTGCACCCAAATAGAATGCCTGAACGTCTCCTCACTTGGATGACTGCCACACTGATTTATTGTTGATTTCGTTGCTCACTTTAAACACTTCATCACAGGGACGGTAATGAAGATCGGAGGCCTATAGTCTAAACGCAGCTCTCAGCTTTCGTTTTAATTTGATTTGTTCCCCCTGTCTGTTCAGACCCAATGGACGCATGTATTACAATGTGTTTCCATTACATGACTCTGTCAGGGCCATTTGTGAGAATAGATAGCAGAAAGAAGCCAGTGTATCATCCAGATTAAGGAAATATATGGGCAGATCACTGAATGAATTCATTGATGACTAAGATGAAGGAATCAATTGTAAGGGGTATGATATTTCTTATTAAAACCATTTTAATTCTTACCCTATCCCAGCATTACACCCAGTGACAGACAAACAATCACTTCTGCTGGCATGATTCATTGTTTACTTTGTTTATATCACATAAAATCTGTGGGTCAAATCTAATATTCAGCTTGGTAGGATCAGCAGCGCCAACCACCATCTTTTATTGCCATTTCTACTCTCAGATCTAGTACTTTCCTTCTCTTCACCTCATGCAAGACTATGCCTCGTTAATCCTACTACCATCGTTTAAGTGAGTGGTTTGTAAGCCGGTGCTCGGGGCCCTCAAATCAGTCCCTATGTTCGATCAATTCCCTCTACGCACAGATGAGGTGATGAGCAGAAAGCAAAGTGGAGGGTAAGGAGAACAGGAATGTGGACTGGCCAGGTTAAGGCCATTAAATAGTATCTCAGCTTGTTTGGGTGTCACTTCGCAAAAGTACCTCAGATCTTATGAGAAGTGATGTTTTACAGTAAACAATGGTGACCCTTCTTAAAGTGACACTTGTTGAGCCAGACAGAATACGCTTCGTACAAGTTCTCAGAGGCTTGCCCCTGTTAGGCTAAGTGCTTCAGCGAATCACAGAGCTCTCCTCTAGATGGCTTTACCCATGGAGAGCTGTTTGTTTGCTTTCGCTCCTGTTAATAGGATCATGTTGGAAGTAATTGTGAGCTTGATACATGGAGAATGGCCTAGCCTTCAACCCTCTTCCTCCCCAGAAATAAACAGGCATTCTGAAGTCTTTCCTGTGGAAGAAACCAAACAAACAGTGAACCTTGTCCTGGATACAAGAGGAGAGTTCAGTTACTGTTCCATGCTGCTGATTAATGCTGTTTTTTCCCGTAAAATATAATTCTGCGATTCGGCTGAGGTATGGGCAGTATGGAAACAAATGTGTTATTCAAGATCATTAAATTACAGTCTTCAAACCCAGAAACGAAGTGCTCATATGGTAATGAACAAAAATTCTTGGGCTGACATCTTCCTGGAACATTTTAAAGATCACTGAAGAAAAATATCCTCGTTTTATAGAGTCCTTCATTTACTGACATGAAAGACTTTCAAATTTATGTCTGTGTTATAATATTGACGGGCACCAGGTGCTGAAGGCAGCAGGCTGTCCAGGATTCATCTATAAATTTACTCCTATAACCCAACTACATACATAACTCTTAACATCCAGATTATTTTTATGGTTGATGTTTAAGAGTAGCTCATTAAAATCAATTGTGGACCTCATCCTTACCTTTCATTAGTCTTAGAAGTACAAGAAACATCAGGATGTAGCCAAAACAACTTTCATGTCCTCCTTTTTACATGATCTGTCATCACATATCTGTGAAAAAATCTTCAGAAGGAAAACATCTATGCAGAAATCAAGGTTCAGCTGTAGAAAAAAATAGAATCATTGAAATTGTTAATGTTCTCTTCAAAAACAGGCAATGGATTTAAATAGTCACATATTCATCATGTTAATTGATCCCTGGGGGGAAAAAAATGTCAATAAATTCTACCATCACTCATGTTTGTGAATGTCCTATGTTTTTCTTGTATGAGTCTCCAGACATGTCATTGGACACATAGTGGGTCTCCATCACTTGCTCAGTGTGAGATGTTGGGGAAGATGGTGGCGCAGGAGGTAGCGCTATTGTTTGGCAACGGTAGGGTTGCAGGTTCGAACCCTGGTTCCTCCTGACCCCATCAAAGTGTCCTTGAGTAAGACACTGAACCCCCAATTGCTCCCAGTATGCAGGTTGGCACCTTGCATGGCAGCCTCCGCTACCGGTGTGTGAATGTGTGTATGAGAGGCATAATGTAAAGTGCTTCGGAATAAAGTGCTATATAAATGCAGTCCATTTACCATGTGGTTCAGGGTGGATACTCGTGCAAAAAAAGTGTGCAAAGATCAAACGGTGAGGTTCCTGGCAAACTGCCCAGTGCAAAAAGATCTCCTGCTTTAATAGTAAAATCCACATCCTTTGTTTGGCAAAGAAACCCTTTGTTCATTAAACTGGTTGAGATTAATAGAAATGTCTCTAATACCAAGTACTGCTCAGGAGGGCCAGAAAACACCAGCAATTTGCTTTTCAACCTGTTTCATGGGTTTTGCTTTCACGAATTATAGGACAAGTTGTTCCACTCTAGTAAAGATGATGTAGAAGAATTAACAAAATATATAAAAAAGTATCTCTGTTAGTTATTGATCATATGGAAAAATCTATATGATTATACCACAGAATCTCAAACTTTCCCACATTTTTAATTAGAACTTGTTATCAGACTTTTAAGTTTGATATGTCCTCAAGCTCAGTTGACCTGGTGATGCTCAGAACTTGCTGGAGAGGACCTGGACACCAAGAGACAGCAGAGAGCTGAGCAGAGTCTGCATCTGAAGAGACGAGAAATTATGTAATGGCTCCATTTATCACAAAAGGTCCTTTTGAAAAGCTGGACGCTGACAGCTGTGGCAGATGTGCGCTCAGAGGTTTGGGTATTAGAGCAGCCAGGCACCTGCTCTCTGTATACCTACTCAGACACACACACAGGATTGTAATTATATCTTTGTGGGGAATCTCCGTTCACTTCTATGGGGAAAACTCTAATCCCAACATGACGACCTTAACCCCTACCTAGCCCTAACCTTAATCATAGGTAACCAAACAAAATATGAGATTTTTGGCAATTTTACTTTTTGATTTGGTCCCTACAATGTAATTAAATCATAATCCACACACACACTCTACCTGACTGATGGTCCTGAGTCTCTGGTGTCTTTGCAAGCGGGGGGGGGGGGGCCTGCTTTGTTTCACTTTTGCAAACATCCTGCTCTTTCGGGTCCACCCCTGCACACACACCTCTGAAACTCAACCCTTGAAAATGGCCTAACCACCCACGATGGGACACCAGAAGTGCAGGTCACATGGTCTAATCAAACAGTGAATGGCGTTATCACACTGTCCTTTCCTGAAGGCAGAGGAAGGCAAGAGACAATGGTACCATTACACCGCCTCTTGCATTTACTTCCAGATGTCTAAACTGCAGGGTAACTGACTTCCAAACATTCTCCAGTCCTTCCCTGGCATCATTCACTGTCCGTTACACCTTTCATTTTCTCCTTAATTCCTTGCAGAGTCATCAAAGCACTTTGCCAAATGTCGGGCTGAGGCGGGAACTGGATCCACTTACTGTTTGTTGTTTTTTTTTTAATAGCATTTCCTCTAGGCCCAAAGACCATGAAAAAATGAACACCTTCAGTATTGATGGCCTGTCACTTTGAAGAATGTCTTTCATGAACATATAAACCCACCTGACACAGAGTTTCTGTCCTGTAATAATGGTAACAACTCCAGCAAAGAGCAATTTCTCCCTTTTGAATGCAAGACGCAATTCATATTTTAAGAAGTGGACGAATACAATATCATATCAAAAGCGGCTGTCCTGTGCAAAGGGCTGCTGCGCGTGCTTAAACATTCTGCAATAATCTCCATCCCTGTACCATGCTGTTCTGTATTATGCTGAAAGCCCTGCCATCTATTACAATCATTTGCCTATCTCACATTGCACCGTTTTCAAATTCCATATTTTTTTGTCTCAGATCAAAGTGTTTTTTTATGATTTCTCAAAAAGAACAGAGATTTCAAATCCAGCTCTACTTTTAATCTTCTTAGCACTAACTCATCAATCCTTTATCCTTGATCTCATGTGGGAATTAAACCAGAAAATACAGCTTAAGAGCAAGTTAATTACTTGTGAAGCAGAGTCTCCGGCCAGCAAAATTATTTCATTCAAGCGCAATGTAATTGTTGAATTGGGGAAAATGATTGGCTATTTCGATTTCGTGTGTTTAATTAAGGTCGCACAGATCAACTGCAGTAGCCCACAAGGGACCGTAAAACTATCCCTGTCACTTGTCATTTGTGCCCTAGTCTTTTACACAGAATGGTCACCAGTGCTGTAAACATTTTTCTTCATTTGATATTTTTTTTCACAGATGGGGCTGATTAATATTTTACTTTGCGAAACCATAACGCTCCCGCTTGGTTGATGTTCAGAGTCCAGTGTAAAAGGACACAGCATGAGGTATTGCTAACGCAGCCCTTACGTGGGGCATCCCCATTGGTAGGCACTCTCTGGCAGCGGATTGGACGCCAGCGTCGGCTGCAGGAGGACATATGTGGGCATATCTCCATGACCACTTTAGACCTCTCCTCAGCGCGCAAAGGTCCATACAATGAAAACAGACCAGGGGACAAAGACTCAAAGCCACAGTGCAGGGTAATTACTAGATCAGCATGCCTGTGCACAATTACCGTCCCTTTGAATGTTAAATTGCCATGTAAAGGGCAGTGAGGCGTCCTCGGAAAATTACACTGCGGCCTAATTAGCGCACTGCAACACAATCCACAGCTGCAGTTTCAGACTTGGTGAGTGGTTCAGTCAGACTGTAAGGATGGGGGGGGGGGGGGGCAGTAAAGTCGGAAGGCC
>JAODUD010000039.1:11522100-11532178 GCA_026784285.1 Stomatorhinus walkeri | reverse complement strand
CCTCAGAGTTTTTGTTCGTCACCATGACGATGCAGTGGAAGGCTGGACGGAGGACATCTTCGGGCCTGTGTGTGTGTTTGCTGTGCTGTTTGTGTTTGGTTAGCTTAGCTGCAGCATAATGTTCGGGGGCAGACCCCCACCCCCATGGAAACTCCCCACCCGTCGCCATGGCCAAGGCGCGCGGGCCTCCTGGCGACACCCCGCCAAGGCTTGTCGATACGACATGCCGTTAATCACCGGTTGCCATGCGGCAGTATGGCATTTGAAAGGGTCCCGTTGGGACGGCGTTACGCATCTGGCATAAAGCTCGGCTCTTTGATATTCCGCTCACACCGGAAAGTGGGAATGGCCAGGAGAGATGGGCATGACCAGGGGACAGAGAGTGCCGGAATGTCAGAAGACGGGCCCCTTTCAGCCTTCTCCTCTCCAGCATTTTATTGTGTCACCTTTTCAGGGGTCTGTAAAGCTTCCCTCGCCGGCCCAGTTCACTGACGCCTTCTTAGGTTGGGGTAGATCATGACTGGGCCACCCATGGTGACTCCCACCCCTGATGGGAGGTGTTGGGGGGGCTGTCTTTGAGGTCACATGACCCTGGGTGCACCCTGCCATTGCCTTGTCCCATCGTGTCCCCCTTCCCCCTGATTCACCGTGGGATTTCTTAGCCTCGCCTTCTGCCCAATGACCATGCTGTACATGGTAGGGGAAGCTGGTGTCGCAATTGACCCCGGAACAAGCATTAATTAACGGAAGATCATTATAGTGAGACACCCAGTTCCACATGTGAAGTGGTACAAAGATCAATCACAGTGTGAGTGTCAATCGCTCAGGGAATAACACAAGCTTTTGAATAGCAATTTTGCAACTATTGATTGCTGTGGGAATATTGATTTCTGCATGAATATTCATTGCTCTGGCTTTGCCACAATGAGCAGGCTTTGTGTTTTAATATGTAAGAATATTTATGTTTAACACAAAAGATGTAATTATGAAGGTTTCTGAAATGGTTTAGACAGTATTCTTAAATGTTGAACAGTTCTTATGCATATTAAACGAGCAATTAATTGTTTGATTACTGCAACATGAGTGACACATTTGTGTTTGAAACGATATTCATGACATTTTCATCTAAACATTTTTAATGTTTAGTGTTTAGTACAACCTCCAGCAAGAATTTCCACCATTTTCTTCTGTAAAACCATGAAAAAACCATGATAAATCCACACTTCCATGATTCTTCATAATGCTCATTATTTAATCTCGTCAGTTACCTGACTAAGCAGTTCAGGGCTGTAGTAACCCATACGATAAGCACCCAATGAGGCACGGCTTGTTTCCTCTCTGACCAGTGATGGGTGTACTGCAGTGTGATACTGCCTGGTGCATGCTGGGAAATGGCAGTCCCCCCACAGGGTAGACTGTGGCATGCTGGGAAGGTGCAGGTACAGGCACTGATTTACATAAGGATGGACACTCGCCTGCTCAGAGGCTGAGTGTCATTTTGATATCCTGGATCCCTTGGTGAACGTGAGGCCTCACCTTTACTCCGAAGTGGTCGCTAGACATGTCTAATGACTGTGATAGTAATCTTCCCCCTGCTACATTCCCAGTCCCTTCCCCCAAATTTTTTAGACCACTGTTTGAAGGAGCTAACTGCAGCCTGGCTCCAGTTACAGGGCCCTGACCTCTGACCTGCGTCACCGCACGCAACCTTCCACACAAAGACAGTGACTGACCCCGCTGTTTCCATCCCAGGTGCTCTCTCTCTCTCTCTCTCTCTCTCTCTCTCTCTCTCCTCTAATCTGCCTCTCTTACAGTTTTCCATCACTCTTAGTGTCCCTTTTGGCACTTCCACTGTCTCCTGGCTACAGATTTGAGTTTATTGCTGTTAGGGATCCATGGAATAATCTAAACAATATCCCTCACCAGACATCAGCACATGGCTTCTTGCAGTACTCTTAGGACAGTTCCTGTTCTGTCGGCATGCTTAGATCTGGATTTGCGTCAGTTACAGAGATGTGCTTCAACAGACTGTTTCTCTGGTTGCACCAACCTAGCTGATATATTTGTGGGGTTACTTACTAAAGTCCATCAACATTTATAATTATTTTATTATTATTATTATTATTATTATTATTATTATTATTATTATTATAATCAGGGATGGACATAACTCCTACGCAAGTATGCATTCACCTTTAAAAACGATACGTGCGACAATCCATTGTTCGTAAAAGCGCAAATGCATACTTATTCTATGCTATGACAAGAAAATACCTAAATTTGAACCTTTACACTGCAAATGAAGTTAGAGTTAGCATATAAAGATTAAAATGCATTATGTTTTGTTTTCATGTCAGCGCAAATGCACATAAAATAATCGATCGTTGCATTTATTGTTTTTAAAGGTGAATGCCTACTTGCGTATCAGTTATGTCCATCCCTGATTATTACTACAATTTATTATTATTATTAATATTATTATTGTTCAGAGCCCATAGATGGGGAATATCTCAAAACAGCTTTGGTGATGTTCAGTAGATGGTCCAGTGGCAAATATCTGCAGCCATTAAACTGATCTGCACTCGGGCATGTTCTGACAGATTTGAATCAGGATCTTGGTGGCTGGATTCAGTGGTAGAATCTGAGCTGATGTTACCTCATGGACTCTGGCACTGGGCCTCTGTCGTCCCATACTGTTGACAATCCTGCTTCTCTAAGGAGAATTTAAAACAAACAATGTACAAAGAGTATGGAGATGAGCAGCCAAGGGGAGATCTGTGTCCTGGTTATTTTGGCGTCGGACGCCTGGGTCAGGAATCGGGAACAGAGTTGTCTCCATCAGTCAATGGAACAAAAGGCCACTCTATTACTGGAGGCGTTTGCACACTAACTGCCCTTCTGGTCACAGTGGAACAGCTGTCCACACCAAGCCTTGGTCCCGCCTCCCCCCTCCTCCCCCACGCTCTGTGGTCACGTTACATCGCTCGAATGGACCCTCTGTGGGCGTCTGGAAGCAACGCAGATGCTCATCAAGAACCTCGGAGCCTCAGGTCACGTTCCAGCCTGGGGTTTAATGACTCCACCTTGTCTTAGGTCAAACGTGAAACGGGCAAGCTATCTAAATAGGGCACATTTGCTGCCGTTTCACAAAGCGCACCAGCAGACCACTCCATAGCGTGTCCATGCGATTGCATTAGATGCTCTTCCTCTTGAGTCTGAGATTAAAATGGAGCAAGGGACATTTATAATGAGATCTCCCATTCTTTCTGTTCCATTTCCCCTAGATACAAGTTAGGCCTGTGCCATACTGCACGTGCAATTCAGATTTGAAGGATACATCATCTTTGAAAAGGAAGCTCAGTTGGATCTAAAAAATAGATCTTTGCAGGCTCTTGAAGGCACCTCACTTTTTCACCCATCGCTAGATTCTCTCCCGCTCCATTGCCTGACCTCCGCTGATCGTACACCAAGGCCCAGAATCTCCATAATTTCTAAAATGACCCACAAATGTCTCATTTTTTAATCTCTTTAGTGCATTGTTTGTTTTTCCGATAACAATTTTTTTGGAGAAATAGTTCAGACAACAAAAGGATACTTTGCTGAGTAAAAAAAAGGCATTTGCTGTTTCTCTTGAGACATGAAAAATAGGGCTTTGAGCGGCAAAGTGTTCTTGTGGGGAAAAGGAGTAGAGGCACTCTGAAGTCGTGCTAAATGCTCCTGCGCAACGATGGAACTACAGGCAAACTTTATAGGCCCTTTACTAAATATAGTTTACTTAGCTATAGCCTGGAAACAAAGTGTGCTTGGGAGACAGCCCCTTAAACTAGGAAAATGCAGATCGGGGTAGTGAATGTGTTTGGGTCGGAGTGAATTGAGGTTATGTGGTACGGGTCACAGTCATCTCGCCTTAGCAGGCTAAGCGTTAGCCTTCGTGATTTGCACACATTGGTTTACGCAAAGGGTGATGGTTGCCGGTTTCTAATTCACGGTGACGCACTTAAAGCGTTCAGCTGGAAGGAAAAAAAAGGTTTAGCCTTCTTAAGATGTGCTAAAATACATTCATTGGTTTAGAGGGGGTGTAGAAGCACATTAGCCTACTTAAATCATGCTAAGAGCCATGTTATGTTGGATTTGCAAGCAGTGGGATAATTTACTATCCCTGCCTCATTGTAACATGCGTGTTTATTCTGTTAGGAAACTAGGAGGGATTTGCCCTTGGCTTGCCGGTTTACACGGGATAGCAGAGAGACAAGGCCAGGCTCTGCTATCTCCACTAACACGCGTCTCATGTGCGGTAGCGCAGAGACGGATGGCTTAATCTCGCCGGAAACTTGCTGACATTCCCAGTCTTTGAGTGTTTAGCATGGAGAGTATGGGCCCAGGCCTCCACATCTACACTAACATGCATGTGAATCACTTCAGCTAAGGGAGGGATCACCGCGATTCCTAATTTAGGGCAGAATGTGGGGAAACGTTGTTAGTGGTGAGAGCGGCAGTTGGCGGGAGATGCTCCGGGCTTCCTCTCTGACACGCGCGCAGGCCGACTTGGAACACGCGCAGATCCTGCTTTGGGGCCGTGGGGCTTTCCGTCAGCCCCCGTCTGGCCGCCCTGTGCGTCTTGCTGACTCCGCCAGGCGCCGCAGTGGGGGCCGGCGGGAGAGGAGCCTGCCAGGGCTGGGCTGCCTTACGCCCGCGGGCCAGGAAGGAGCGAGAGATCCGCTGTAGGCAGATGAGCATTGAGTATCTTTAGGAATTTGTGGTGCCCCCCCACGCCACTCCNNNCCCTTTCCCCATTATCTCCCCTAAAGCCCAGAATCACACTAGCCTCGAATCTCCCTCCTGCTGGCTTTTGGTATGTCAGGAGCCGGAAGGCCACTGGGTGCCTGGTCATTTGGCCACAACGGCGCGGTGTAATGCCGGACTTCTGAGGGCGCAGGAGTCCGTCGTCGCTCGGAAATATGCTAACGTATGCGAAGCTGAGCACCCGAAAGCTGCGCGTGGAGCACAGAAGTACTCTAACTGCTTGCTCAGTGGTTTCGAGTTGTGAAAATCAGCTTATCCTCCGGAGGAGTTGAATACGACCGCCGCATACGGTGTAATCTGTCTGAGAGTTATGACCGATAAAGTGGACTCCTGAAACTGCGGCGTGCTAATAACAGAGAAACGGTCTCCGGGAACGGGGACTGAAGAAGGCCCAGACTGATGCCTGGATCAATCCGCCATCCGCACCGTCGATACCGTAAGTGCGGATGCCTGTGAGGCACAGAAGAAATTGAGATACGGGGGGAGGGCCATTCTTCATGTTTTAGCACCGATATTCCCTTTAAGCGAAGCAGTGAAGTCGTTTGCGGGCAGGCCGGCTCAGCGCTGCCCCCGCTGACGGATTCATCGCTCGTTTTAACGGGGGAAATGTCGTGGAAGGGATGGGATTCCCGTAAACATCGATCCTCTGGATGCGATATCCCAGCCCGTGTCCTGCGGACAGATATGTTAAGCATGCCGTATTTATGAACTTATATATGAAACACGTTAAGCGAGCTTAGAGACTTAAACCTCCACCCCACGGAGACGGGAAGGTGACACGCTGCTCTTATCCCAAGAAAAGCTAGATGCGTGACCTCTGGAAGAGACTGCCGGCCAGCCCGGAGGAAATGAAGGGTAAGCCCACTGTGTCTCCATGGCAGCAGGGAGACCGGACCAGGACCGGTTATTACGGCTTCCTCACCGCTGGGCTCGTCCTGTCTCTGCAACACTTGGACCTTTGTTGGGCTGTGTGTTATTTCAGAGTTAAAATGAAAAATGAGAAGAACAGCAGTGTTTATATTTTGATAGTGTATTTAATTGTAGCGAGTTGGACAGTATAATGAAAGCTTGATATAGTATCTTTATTGAAATCATGCAGGAATACACAGACCATGTCGGAAATAACCACAAATATGGAGAATTTTAGTTAAGCATTTATTATTAATTAAGCATGTTTTGTGCTGAATTAAAATTAAAGGTAACGGTGTAAACATCTCTGTCCTTTCTTTAGCCTCCATAAACATAAAGCAGAATTTAGCGGACAGTAGCCCACTAGGATAGTTTTGTTATAAATGCTGGTCAGGACTGGATGGCTTTGTGGCAAATCCTGCTGGCTTTAAAATAGGTTTCATTTAGCTTTCAGCTGACATCTCAAACACAGGGTGAACAACATCTGTAATGACAACTTCAGCAAGACAACCACTCTGGGATAACAGAAAGACAGTAGAGAGTGTGTCCCATCCATGTATTTCTGTGTGGTAAACACAGATTGCTATGATTGAGGTGCAGCTGTGTGTCACTGTTAAAATGGAAAAGATCAGCCATATATATGTCAGCGTATGCAGTGTAAGGATTGGTTGTTACGTCTGCACGGGCTTTGGGTAGCGGTCTTGTTGTTGTATACCAAACGATGCCCTATTGCCAGCTGCAGTGCATTCTGGGTAGACAGATCACATCATCTGCATTGCGCAGGCCTGATAGCTGTGAGCAGAGGCTGTAGAGGAGCTTTAAGTGTCAGAAGGAGAAGGGACTTTGTGTGTTTTGGGAGAGTGATTAATGAGCTTTCTGTACCCCCAGCTTTCCAATCGCTCCCCCAGGACAGTGTGGCCCGCTTTAGGCTCGCAGCTGGGGGGGGGGGCAGCAGGTACTGGTAGGTGTGTGAGGAGCCCCAGAGAGGGAGAACGGCGTGGCCCTTTGCCACCGACTGAGCCCCCCCGTGCCGGATGAGGCCCCGCTGATTAATTCCCCGTTAGGATTTAGATCTTCCGCTTAACAACGTGTGCCCAGGCCGCTGGAGCAGCTCCCGCGTTTATCGAGCTCCCCGGTCGTTTCGGCGCCGAGTGCCTGCTCCGCTGCCTTTATGGCCCCTGCCAGGGCGCGCCGCCCCCCCTGCCCACTTTCGGAACAGGATGGGCATCATCCCTGCACCCCCGTTACCTCCAAGGCAGCGTCCTGTCTGCTCCAGATGGACTGGCAGCTGTCTGCATAGGTACCTGCCTGTTGCTATGGCTGGGATGAAGAGCCAAGTTCTCTGGGCAGGAGAGAGTGACAGAAGCCTCTGCATTATGAAGCGGTGTAATTTTCTAATGGCAGAGCAAGTTATAGACGGTAATAAATGTGTTTAACACATCCCAGTTCCAAAATGAGAAATCCCATTTTCGTTATATGAAAGAAATGCATTTGCTAATAGGAGCCAGTCTTAGGAAAGTCGGGATTTTAAAATCGTAGTAATCCGGCTAGTAATATTTTTGCCGATATTTCATTCTCAGTTATGCAAAATATCCATATATAGTGCTCAGGGTCGCTAGGGTGGTGGGGGGGGACGACAGGAGGCAGTCATGCAAAATAGCGATAAACGTTACGGAGTTCATTGTATTTAGTGAATGTGTGTTTTTAATCCTTAATATATTTTGATTTGCATTCCAGTTGCAAGTTCCATGACAGGAACATAAACACGCAGAAGGCATAAAGTGTAAAGGGGCCAAGTCACTTAGAGCAGGGGAATGAAAAGGAAACGAAGAATCACGACTGAAAAGTTTCTCAGTGTGCTGTCTGGGAGCGGGCGGGCCAGGCTGGGTCGGGCGTCGCGGGGAAGCCGCGATTCGGCCGCGGCCTCCGGCGGAGTCGGCCGTCCGCAGTCCTCCGAGCTCTGAGGCACAGTTTCGGGATGTTAAAGTGCGCGTCTGACTCGCTTTGAACGCCCTGCCTTTGTCAGCACGAGTAGCCGGGTTGGGTCGGGCTCCGCCGCGCCACGTGACCTGCTCTGCACGCCGTCCCCTCTCCTGTCCCAGCGGCTGCCCTCTGTCTGCCTGGGGGGGGGCCGAGTGTTCTGACAGAGCCGCGTAATCGACAGCTTGGTTATTCTCTGTGTGACATGACCGGTGGCTTCTCACAAGGGCGTATGTGCAAGTGTGTGTATTCGCACGCTTTTTTAAATTACGAATTGTATTCCGGCTTGTGACACCCTCAGAAGCTCAGTGGGAAAATTGTTATGTTTAATCTCCAGCTGGCCAAACATCCATGCCTTAGAGCATTTTCTTTAAGTATTTAGTGCCCTCACACCTAGAATTTTCTGTAAAAGCATGTTTTCATCCTGCACTGTCTGCAGCATCCCTACACCGGGAATGTCAGCTATTTATATTATAGTGTGGTCAGTCAGGATGGGGGTCTGAGTGCTTGTAGGTCTATAAATGGACTCCATTCAAATCCGTTGTACTCATGCCTGTGTGTGAGTGCACTGGTATCTTGGTTGCGTGTATGTGTGTGTGTGTGTTAATGTTTACGGTATGAGAGTTTGCTATTGGGTATCCAGTAATGATGCCCTCTGGCAGTAAATTTTGTAAGCAGCTGCATACAAGCCGGCTTACATGTTCTGCATCCTTAAGGTTAAACGATTTTCGGGGGCGGTTGGGGGGGGGGGCTTGTGGTTCATAGTTCTCAGGCTTTTTTTGTGGGATCACACAGCATTGAGATTTGGCACAGATGTTTAAAATTCAATTCCCTTTTCAGAGCAGCTATAACGGAGTGGAAACCTGCAAAAGGAGGGATAAACCAACAGGTATAATGGGGTGGGGGCGGGCTGGTTCAAAAAGGCTCTCGCACCTGGATCCATATTGTTACAAATCTCATTTGTGAAGATTATTCTGGTGTTTACATTGTAGGGCTGAAAATGTTTCACATTTTTTTTTTCTTGGAGGGGTGGGAGTGTGTAGATTTGAAATCCCCCCCCCACCCCACCCCGCTGCCCCAGCCTGATGAGATGTCCCACTTGGTGCTCGCTGTTCATTATGTGGCCAGTGGACAAGGCAGCCCACTGGGCTCCGTATTTATCACCGGCGCCGCAGCAAACGGGCTGACGCTGCAGGTTCTGCAGGCTCTGGCCCGCTCCAACGCGGGCTAAATGCCTGTCCAATCCGGGCAAACTGATTCGCTCTCGGCCGTTTGCAGAAAAAGCTAATAGGACGGGTGGAGGTCCAGGACCCACCCACATGAGCGCTTATGGACGAACCAGAATGCTGCCACCCGTGTGTCACACACACACACACACACACACAAACGCCCGCATCCATGTGAACGGAGACCCGATGTTCTCCGGCCAAAGAAATGTCATCGCCTGGAAATCAAAAATGTCTTTATATGCAAGTGTTATCGTTTTCCTTTGTTAATTTTGGAATATTAAAAGCCACGGCGTACACAAGTACAAATCTGAATAATCCCCCGTGCCAGCTGCCCTTATTATCTGTCCTGTATCAGGGTCATTTTCCTGTTAATTGCAGACATTCTTCAAATGCTTTTTCCGACCTTTCATTATATGGGCTGGCGAAGCTCGGGGAGGGGGGGCTGTGGATCTGTTACTGAGCTCTCACGTCTGACATGAGGTGCGGTATAACTGTCGAGGGCGAGGCAGCCCACGGTATAGCCAGGCGCTGCGGTCGCGGGATGGACAGATGAGCGGCAGCCGAAACGCGCGACGGCAACAGGCAAACAAACATAAATGAATGTTGCTTGTTTATTTTGTTGCAGTCCAGATGCTTGTATTTCGATCATTTATATGATTATTCAACAAATTACACAAGATATTTTACATTTAATTATGAAATATGCCTTTTTGTCCAACTATAGGAGAATGTAAGTGTTTTTTAAGGCAGGCTAAATAG
Source organism: Stomatorhinus walkeri (assembly GCA_026784285.1). Taxonomy (NCBI): domain Eukaryota; kingdom Metazoa; phylum Chordata; class Actinopteri; order Osteoglossiformes; family Mormyridae; genus Stomatorhinus; species Stomatorhinus walkeri. The sequence continues at coordinate 11,522,498 of JAODUD010000039.1, read as the reverse complement.
TGGCTGTGATGTTTGTTAGGTTAGGTGTACTGTGTTAAAATATGTTTTCACCTTACAATATTTTTGCCTTTCGATGGGTTTATCTGAATGTAACTCCATCGTAACCCATCTGTACACGGAGTAGTAGGCATTCCCAACGGCGGGATCTGGAATGACCCGCTGGGCTCAGCATTGGGGGGGCGGCTTGGGACATGAGTTTTCCATGTTGGCGTGAAACAGAATGAGTCCATTTTTGGTGCGAAATGTAAAAACATCGGGCCGCATGCATGAATGATGGGGCCCAGTCAGGATGGGGTACATGCCCCCATCACCCCGCCCCCCCCCATCCTCAGGCCCTCTGCAACATGGAGGGGTGTCACAGACTCATGTTCACGTGGGAGGTCCCAACCTAGAAGGGG
>JAODUD010000039.1:11426700-11436905 GCA_026784285.1 Stomatorhinus walkeri | reverse complement strand
GGGGGGGCGCTGAGTTTCAGCTCGAGGAGGAGAGGAGAGCGGAGGAGAGCGGAGGAGAGGAGGAGAAGATGACCCTCCCACATCTGTCAGCATGTCACATTTGTAATGTTCACAGCGCTCACTCTCCACAGCCCTATAATTTGGGCCCATTAAAAGTGAGGAGTTGAGGACTGAGAGGAATGTGTTTCATGTCATTTAACCCAGGTCTGATCTTTTATTGTCATGTTTTTGCGTAAAAAAATGGCTTTAGCTGAAACCATAACAACTAGCTGCTGCACTAACATGGTCATAAAGTCAATCATGTGGCTAGAATTATAGATATATTTCATCAGTTAGCTTTATATTTTACCTCAATTAAAGTTGGTCTTTTTTCTGAGTCGTGAATGCACCCTGACAGGGAAAGAACATATGTCAAGGCACCGGAATATGTCATTGTAAAAGCTGTGAGGAATCGAGAAATCTCTCCCTGTAAGTGGTGTGTCTGAGAATGGACAAGAATCTCTCAGGGCATACCCAAAATGAAAAGTAAATTGTTTGGCTGAGTGAAACCACATAGCTAATTAATACTTTAGTGCTCGTCAAATAGTAGGTTTTAGTGTAAAAAAAATATATATTTGACAGCCCGTTCCATTTAGAACTAATGGGTCCTGGTTAAAAGCTATTAAAAAAAAAAAAAGATCCATATAGATATAAATATTATAGATTCAGCTATTTTAGCTACTGTATAATGCTATCCTTTTGTATTAAAAAGATGAAAAGCAAACAATTCAGAGCATTTCACTTCTTTTTCTTTTTTCTACTATTGTTATAGTTTATTTGATAGCCTGCAGTATTGCTATTATTTGTAATATTACTACTAGCAGTGTCTAACAAGTTTTGAATCTTAATTAATAAATGTTAACATATTGATAATTGCTTAGAAATCCAGAGCAATTGTAGCCATTGGGTGGTGGCACTGGACTTTAACGTTCCAGAATGTTCAGTAACGTTCCAGAATGTTCAGTAATGTCCCAGAATGTTCTAGAATTCCCCTTGTGATGTGTGCCTGGCAGCAGGTCTGGCCACGGCCCTTGTTTGCCATCGAAAAGCCTAAAGGGAGTGAAAAGGAGCTCATCTCGTGCAGCGCCTCGCTTGTGGCCCCGAAACGGGAACGCCGTCACCTGGATCAAGTTGCTTGCCCTGAGGGCAGGCGCGTAGTGCATTCAGACATGTGCTGACATAAGTCAGTGTTCCTGTAAGGTAATATTTCTTTACGGTGTCACTGTGTTGCTGGGTGAGTAGCTCATAAGTGTAAACATTACAGATAAAAGATTAAGAGGCTGGTGTGAAGGAACACAGAGCATGGAGAGATCTGAATGTAGACTTCTTTGATTTTATATATCTTAGTACTTTCTCTTCGATGATAAATGGGTATGACTTTGCTGTTCCCGTTTTTAAGCTGGTTGTTTTTACAGCGAAAGAGATTTGATTGACATTCGGTTATTGATTACTTAAGTTCAGACAAACCAAATTCCCGCTTTAACCCCAGGCCATTTCCCTCCTTATAATTATCTGCCGCCTTTTTTCAGCCTGACTTCCTTGGTGGATCCTGTATATCTTATCGAGTGTCTTTTGATTATTAAAGGATTACACTGCACAGGTGTCTCATTGAGTTTAGCTGCAGCTCTGGATGTTTCCGCTAGTACAGCTCAGCTATTAGCATGCTTAGGGGGACGTCTCGTCCTGGGTGACATGCCACCTCACCGTTCGGAGACATCAGTTAATTCATAAAAGTGCAATGATCAAATTCGCATTTCAGGCTTAACCCTAAAAGCAAGTTATTATTAGCAAAGTCAGTGTTTTTTTTCCAAAGGGAGGCTGCTCCCTTCCTGAGACGTGAACTGGCAACCTCCCGGTACCACGCCCAAACACCCCCCCCCCCCCCCCCCCAAGTCCATTCGGCACTTTGTAAACGACCCATTGCTTCTCTCCCTCAGTTATATAATAAAAAAGATCATCCCATGTCAGATGTCTGCAGGTGAGTGCCAGAACTTTTATGACACAGTCATAATCAGCCATTTTACTATGTGCATTTAAACCCATTAACGACAGGATCTCACTCTATCTCCCCTTATCTGTATCCTTCACTTTTAATCTCCTCTCTGCAAGCAAAATTAATTACTATATTATTTTATGAACATGTCAATAAAAAAATGAATAGCTAGTAATATCAAGGGATTATAGATGTAGTGCAAGACAGTACATTAATAGAAATTAGATGACAGCCATAGTCTAACATCCATGAACCAAACCAGCAGTAGAGAGATTAATCTTTTGCTCTATATTTCTTATTAACTCATTACAACAAGAATCCAAGCCACTTTATCATTACTAGTAGTAAGTGAACTTTAAAAAGGTCCTTATAATTGCGGGCTCCGTGATAGGATTACAATGCTTATTGTGTCATTCTGGCTAGAAGGATGGAGGCAAGGCAAACCAATCATTTGATTATATGGGGCGATTTTAAAGTGTAGGTCACTTTCACAGGGGCGTGCAAAGCAGTGTGATGTAAGAGAATGTTCCCATGGGCCTGATTGGCTGGACAACATACTGTATGATGCACATTAACAGCGAGATAATGGAACACACCTTAAGGGTGGTAACACACTTCTGTTCACAGCCTTCAATATTACTACTGGTTTTATTGAAATGCAAACTGCTTGAAAGTGAAATGCTAAATTTTAACTTTAGTACTAGCACTTTTATTTTTATATAGAGAAGCTAGTAATTAAGAAATAATTCAGGCCTGACCAGCTGATGTGTTAAGCACAGAGATGTGTGATGGACGGCTGTGGAGGTTGTGGTGTAGGCGATGGTCTGTGGAAAGCTGGCATTCCCTTCTCTGGAGCAGCCTGGGAGAGGAGGGATGTGACGCCTAGGCATGTGGGGTTTCCCAAGTGCTGTGAGCGAGGGGCCCAGCCACGCTTCCTGTAGCATAGACATAAAGGGACAGAGGCTTCTGGAATCCACACGAGCGTGTGACATCACTGCCATGTCCCAGAGCAGCTCTTGGAACCTCACTGGTGTGTATAGGGTTCGTGTCCTAAATGCCTGTAACCATAAAGAGTGAACAGTGTCTAAAGCACGGAGTACAGACACTAATGAAGCCATAATTATATGTTCTAATAATAATTCTTCTCCTGAATCGTATCCCAAGCTAGCATTACAGAATGGTGGTGACATAATTACATAATTACCCGTGTTTCTTTGACGATGGGCTGCATTTTAAAACTTCTGCTCCTTTTCACCACAGTGTTCCAGCCCCCCCCCCCCCCGACTCCCCACCACAGAGCATGCCCACACCGTGCCATGCCCTGTGACTCTCTCTGCACAGCCAGTCTCCAACCCCCCCCCCCCCCCCAGGGTGTCCTTTCTGCATATGGCAACACAGCACTTTGCATATTTCCACCATGACTTACGGTCTCACGGGGGATATTAGACGCCAGGGTCAAAGGTGACTGCCTTCGGCCTTTTTTTTTTTTGAGAACCCGATCCAAATCAAGCTCACCCTACATCAGTCAGCTCCCTAACCCTGGAAAGTGTCACTTTAATGGCTGAGAGATGAGAGGAAATGGGAGGCCTTGGTGAAGGCTGAATTATCGGAGTGGCTGGGAATGTGACTGTCCCGTGGAGTGTGGTAATAACTGGAGTGGCGCCGCCCTGCTGAGCTAATAGAAAAGAGCGCCAGAGCTCCCGTTAACTGCTTCTGCTATAGCAGGCGAAACCCACCGAGCTCCATAACAGCCCGATAGCATTTGCCCTCTGACTGGTGCTGAAATATGGAGGCCTCTCCTCTCTGAGGACCTGCTCACTGGGATTCACGGGTTGCAGTTAAGTTTCAGGCTTAATGCTGATAACAGAGCAAGCTTTAATTCTGGAGATAGCCGAGCTGACTGCCGTCCAGAGGCCGTGTCCACTTTTACTGCGTCCGGTGGCCAATCCCAGCCCGTGAAAAACGGCTGAGAGTCAGACCTCGGGCTGAGGGCCACCGTGGCTGCTGAGGGTGGGGATTCATCCTCTTCTTTAGATAAATGAGAGAGGGTGAGACAGAGAGAGAGAGAGAGGGAGAGAGGGAGACTTTAACCAGGAGATGGGAGTTCATGCTGATGATACAGAGACAACTGAAAAGCATGAGAGTGATTTCCAGCTGTCACTCAGTCCATTTTTAGCTTTTTTTTTTTGAGACGATACTGCCAGTGACCTACTGTAAAGTCAGATTTCCTCATCGTACGTTACAGTACTGGGAAGCAAAACCCAATCAGTCTTCGTTTTTGTTACATTTCCATAGCACACTTAGTCCACGGCAATGGTGGTCTCTTCCCAAAAAAATATATCTCGACCTGCGACTCCACCTTTGCCACGAATGTCATTCCTCGGAGGGATGGAGGGATGCAGTGAGAGGCGGGGGGGGGGGACCTTTCAGTATGGGGAAGAGAGGACAGCTCAAAACCAGCTGCAGTGTTTTGCCAAAAAAACCAGAAGAAAGGAAAAAATGCCGTATTTTTTACCAAACCTGTTTAACACTGACGCATTAATATATTCTGGAGATTGTACACTACAAAACACATAAAATATATATTTTCCTGCAATCTGGTGCCACAGTGGTGCTGCCTTCAGAAGCTAATGGGTCTCTGGGCCCCGTGCCGCCCCCCCAGTTCAGACCTCAGGAGAGCAGGGAGGGGCTTGGAGCGGCTCTACCCCGACCCCTTAAGGCAGCCGCCTGGTGTGACACACCTCGCGTGATCTTGCAGAAATGAAAGAGGTGTGGAAAAGGCCCGGTGTAATCACGGCAAAGCAGCTCATGCTCAAAGGAATGCAAATGTTTTACCAAGCATTCATAAAAAAACAGAACACACTCAGGGAAGGGGGGGGGGGGGCGGCTGTCAGAAGTCCCAGGGTGCATTTGCATAAAACATTAAGTCCAAACGAAATGATTCCACCTGACAAGCTGAGCTGGAAGCAGTGGAGAGCTCATGGCAGACAGTTATTTGTAGACAGAGCCATGATTTCCTCTCCAAACCCCTGTTCCGAGGAGCGTCACTGTCACAGCACCTCCATGTGATTCATCTCTGTCTTCTTTTCCCTCTTTTCCACAAGTACCTCCCCATAAGCCAATAACTTGCCATAAAAATTAATTTTATTGCTGCCGGTAGAGGACCCCGCGGCGGGACAATCTAGCCTGCATCGATGCCGTGCAGGCCCCCCCGCCGTACTCGCTGCGTCAGTCTGCTCTTCCCAGATGATCCTAGGCGTCCCGTCATGCTTCTACCAGGCACGTCATACTTCTCCTGGATATAATGACGCCGTTTGGCCACTTTTGATATTCACAGCCCACACGGTGCGGAATTTAGAACTGAGACGCCTTTCGGAACATTTAAGGGAAATAAATAAGATTGGGCCGATTGAGCATGGTCGATCGTGGCAGCCAGATCTCTGCGAGATGGTAATGGAGCACCGTACGAGGCTCCTCACGCGGCCGTGAGGACAGGCGAGGAGATCAAAGACACAGACGCGGATAGATGCAGAGAGGCAGAGCCCCTCACTGTCCACACAGGGTGGAATTTTCAGGGATATTGGCGGGGGGGGGGGGGGCTGGGCCCCTGATCTGGGCTGACAGCAGTGGAGGCCGCAGCGATACATGGTGTGAGGGGCCCAGTCGCAAAGCCAGGGAAAGCTGTCACAGCAAAGGGTAGCCCCGGGTGTGTGTGTGTGTGTGTGTGGGGGGGGGGGTGCTGGCCCTCCTGTTCCGAAAGTGGGGCCCCATTTTTGCACATCACACTCCTACTGTGTGTATGCATCTGTGTGTGTGCTGACTTACTTTGAGCACATTTACATTTACAAGCATTCATTTAGCTTTCTGTCCATAGACGACACGCCATGCCGAAAGACGGGCATTTCAAAGTCTCCTTCGGTATGTCGACGACGCGGCACTGCTTGCAGCACCGAGTGAATCAACGACTGCCGTGTAAATGATAGCGTTCGTGAAAATGCGGCCAAAAACGGAAACCGCCGACTCCCCCTGGCAAATTAGCGAATATAAATCAAAGTTTGGGCAGGTTCTTCACCTCCTCTGGAGAAACGGCCGTGTCAATGCAGCCACTTTGTCACACAGTTTTTTTTTCCCTCCATAATTTACAACAGAAAAAAAAATGTTAGCAATATGAGATGTAACTGAAATTTTTAACTAAAATAGGTGATCAGTGAAGAGAAGAGGGAGACATAAATCTCATTTTAATGATTTTATGCGAGTGAAGACCTTCTGTGAGGTTTATATAAATGATTATTCATGAGAAGTAGTTTTGTGGTTGTGTGCAATTGTCTTAAAAATACAATGGGAAGTGACCCACTTGCCTACTGTTTAGGTGTTTTTTTTATCATGGGTTGTTTAACAAAACTTATTGAGATACAGCTGAACATAACAGGACCAAAAAAAGCCAGTCTGCCACACTGTCCTGCATCTAAGTTCTTTCTTTTTTTTAACCCCCCCGTTCTCTTTTTAGAATATCAGTTATAACAAATTCATCACTGCCAGTGAAGACCCCAGGACAGACCCTCTAGACTGAAACATCCACTGCATTGTTTGCTGTATCTCTCCTAACAACCTGTTTCCCTTTCGGGCAACTAAGGCTCTTTAATAAAGGACCATGAACTATATTTAATCAAGACACCCCCCCTCCACCCCTGTGTTGACCTGGAGCCTGACCGGCCAGTCAGATCAGGGACAGCTCCGTAATGACCTCAGCTGACAGCAAAGCTAGGAGGTCTCCTGACTGGATGTAAACTATCCATCTGTTTGAATGCTATCTGCTTTCAATCAATGCTTTTTTCAGTTTTTTTTTTTTTTTAATGCCACGGAAATTCGACCCTTTTGTCTGTTCTTGCCCAAACTCACCCAAGTGAACAACCCGCTGCTTTTGTACATCCGCCTACCTCACGAAGCTGAGTCAAGACTGTTCATGGTGGCAGCTGCTTCTTTCCCTGAAAACTACTGGCTTCTTTTTCCAGACCCAAAGATGCCCGGCCTGCCTAAAATCTGGAAACAGCCATTGAGTGTCAGTCACCAGTTGATGGTGGCTTTAAACACTGTGCTCACCAGGTGATCGTCTTTCTCCTCACAAAGGACTGAGGAAGTGCAGTGTTTTTGCCCCAAAGATACCAACCCTGTGGTGCCCCCACGATGGGAAACGGACATTAAATGGCAAAGCCAACTCTAACCCTGGAGGAAATAGGAGTAAAAAAAAAAAAAAAAAAAAAAAAACACGGGTCACTGAAAGGTGAGCCAAGATGGCCGCCCCTCTGGTTGAACTGAGGGTGACTCAGGAATCCCAGATTAAAAACTGGAGAAGCTGTTTCTGGGATAATCACGAGATCTCGGAATGTCGAATGAGTGGCCATACATCTACCTGTCACTGGCCTTTCCTACAAAGGCGAGTACAGGAGGTCACAGGGGCCTGCCACCCCCCCACCCTGTTCCAGCTGAAGGAAGACAGAGGAGACGAATGGGGTGACTGAAGGATCAAATATAGATCCTGAGCAGCCCCCGCTGTTTAACGTTCCTGCTCATTTTTTTGCCAAAGTTAATTTCAGATGGCATGCCTCAACTTAGCAGCCGTGATTGGGAAGTAAGTAAAACAGCTCCTGGGCCCCCCCCGCACCAGTACCCCCTCCTCCTCACCCAAATATCCTGGTGCTGCAGTGGTGGGCCCCCCCCGCGCCCGAAAGGAGGCCGAGGGGAGCGGGGGCCCCGTGGGCCCTCTGTGATTTACACTGCCCCCCTCCGTATGGAATATTTCAGTCTGTGTTTTCCTTTTCGACAGATGCCCCCCGAGAGGAGCCATTCCAGATGGGGGGGGGGGGGGGGAATANNNCCTGTTATTTATGTGGTTGGCAACCCCCCCCCCCCCCCCAAGAGTGGCAATTTCATTATATATTTGTATGTCTGTACATTTGCTTTATTCCACAACTTAAGTGGACTCTGTCCCCCTGCCCCCATATCTTGTTTTTAGCACTTTGTTGCTCTTTCTGCCGGCTGGCTAGGTGACGGTTTACAGGACTGTGGTGACTAATCATAGAGGGGCATTTTTGAGGAGGACACAGTGGTGGAAGGAGGACTGAACAACCAGCAAAAACTGTCCAGAGGCTGGAAGATGCCGGCAGGGTGTAGGAGTGGATTTATAACATCTGTAAATGGCTCTAACCTCAGTAGCTTGACCAAAGAAACTGTCTACACACTCAACATAAACATCAGCCTTGACCAGAGACGTTGATATATAATGTCTATGTACAGTCCCGTCAAAAGTTTGACACGCCTGCCCATAGAAAGATTTATTTTTAGTATTCCTGACATTTTAGAATAATTATAAAGACATCAAAACTATAACGTAAACATATATGGAATTAAGCGAAAAATTAATTTGTTGAGGGGAGCAGCTCCGTGGATTGGGAATCAGAAGGTTGTTGGTTCAATTCCCTTTGTCAGCAGAGTGATCCCACCAATGGGCTCTTGAGCAAGGCCCTTAACCCCAATTGCCCCAGGGACTGGCTGACCCTGCTGTCTCCTCTATGCCAGTCCCATGAGGCAGCCCCCTGGGATGCTATCCCAGCTCTCCTAAAGGAGGTCTTACATATATGCTGAGCACTTATTGGCCGTTTTACCTTCACTCTCTGGTCAAAATACCCCAAAAACATTTCTACTCTGTTTAAGTCAGGTGGCCAGGTCATGTGATGCAACACTATCATTCTCCTATGTAGGCGGTTGGACGTGCCCAAACTTTTGATTGGAAATGTTGGAAAGTTTGGAAATTGGAAATTGAAATTGATATTTACCCTCTCACCGGACAATGTGAACTGCCAGCGTTAGCCTGTTACACCAGAAGCCCAGCCCAGTCCTGCAATAACCCACTTGTGTGAATATAATCCATGATGGTGCAAGGAAAGACTGAAAAGTATTGCTGCTCCTGGTTACAAAGCACATTTCCCAGTTTCCAGAAGGATCCCCTCCACCCACCCACCCACGCACTCAGAGTGAATGTGCTTCCCCAATCAAAACATCCCAATCAAAAATAATGAAAATTGGATTGCCATAAACCTCGGCTTCATGCTTTATTTAAAGGGATTAATTTCATTCATATTGACAATGGCCAAAGAGGAAACCTATTTCCCCACATTTAATTACCGAAGTCATTGATTGACAAAGTGATTTATCTGCCACAGTTTGGACTTTCAGGATGTATTTGAGATCCGGATCACTTATAATCAGCTGCTGGAGGTACAAAAAGAGTGTAGTGATTTGCAAATACATATATATATATAAATATATCTTACAGCTTCCTTTGTCCATGAAGTTGTAGTTTAGATCTCCTGGTGTCCCAGTTATCACCCATAATCAAGACCCTTCAGCTGTTGTACTTCACACCTGGTCAGCAGGGTTCGGTTACAGTATTTAACAGTAACACTGTTCTTTATCTAACTGCTTTAATAGTGTACACTATAGCCACAGGTTTTTGCCAATTTTCCATTTATTTAATAAATTTCTGATTATTCTTGCTAAATGCTGGGAAGTTGAGTGAACAAATATGAATGAAAATATGTCACATAAAACAAGTTTCCTTTATAACGTGAAAAGAATATGTCTACTAACTAGCCGTATAGTGATGGTACAGTCAAATTCTAGGCTGTCCCATAGCTTTTAATGCACTAGGAAACAGAGCAGTATTCAATGATCCTTCTAGAAAGAATGCCTCAAATTTTCTCTGCTGTTATAACTGCTAGAGGAGGTTACTGTGATAAATCAAAGATCTGACTTTTTTGGCAAATAAATGTATGTAAATGAACACACTGTAAATTTATCTGTTAGCAAAGAATATTGAGTGTATTTTTAGTAAATTTTAAGTGAGTAACATGCAAATGTAGAAAATCTCAGTGTGTGCAAAAACTTTTGACTGGTAGTGCACATTGAACAGTGAGCACCCCCAAAGTGAAGTGCTGTCCTACAGTGAGCACCCCCAAAGTGAAGTGCTGTTCTACAGTGAGCACCCCCAAAGTGAAGTGCTGTCCTACAGTGAGCACTACCAAAGTGAAGTGCTGTCATACAGTGAGCACTACCAAAGTGAAGTGCTGTCCTACAGTGAGCACTACCAAAGTGAAGTGCTGTCCTACAGTGAGCA
>JAODUD010000039.1:11416242-11426561 GCA_026784285.1 Stomatorhinus walkeri | reverse complement strand
CCTACAGTGAGCACTACCAAAGTGAAGTGCTGTCCTACAGTGAGCACTACCAAAGTGAAGTGCTGTCCTACAGTGAGCACTACCAAAGTGAAGTGCTGTTCCTATTCCTCTGATCTCGGGTTAAAAAAACATGTTAAAGGAGCCCTGCACAATTTTAAACCTGTGTCCTGATGGTATTTCAGATAGCTGATACACTGCAGCTGCCTGGTGTCTAAGCTGATGCGGAAGCCCAGACATTCTTCTGTTCCTCTGTGGCCCCTGTCTTGCATGGGTGGGGGGGGGTAAGCAGTCTGGTTGGGGTCACGGGGTATGTGCAGCACGTATTGTAATCCTGGGCTCACAGACCACAGGGGCACATGTATCATGGGAGAGATAAATGTATATTAGGCTGCATGGGGATGAAAGCAGGAGTGTGGGGGGGGGGTCCCAGACACAGAAGTGTGCAGCCAACTTTGAAGATGGGAGCATGTTTTATTTTGCTTGGAAAGCGTGAGTAGGGTTTAGCCTGTTTCCTCAATCTGACCGCCTCAGGAATCCCGAGACAGAAAGGACTCGAACTGGGTACTAAGGGGTGTATGTGTGTGTGGGGGGGGGGCAGACACTATAAGTCCAGAAACTTTGTGACCCACAGGGAGAAACGGGAGCTAGGATTTCAGACCTCGTCGGTACCAAAGGGCCGTTAAATCCCTGCAGGGGTGCAGTTGTTGCACCCATGAGATTAGCGGTTAACTGAAATTGCCTCTATAAATACCCATCAGCGGTAAAGGCTCTCAGTATGAAAATTAATTTGAGATTAGGAAAAAATTGTTAGGGATAATAATAAACAACAACAGGAATGAGCAAGAAGTGATGACAGTAAACTAAACACGAGTGTCCTTCTGTGGAATCCGCAGCAGAACAAGCAAATAAACAAATATACAAAAGATGAGTTCTATTTCCATGTCTCCATCAAAAAGTTAATATTGTCAGAGAGATAGCATTATTGCTAGCTTCTTATGGCACCATTTTTAGCTAGCAGATAATGCAATGAAGTGTCGCAGGAAGAAGTGGGCCAGGCCATAATGTGCTGTGTCAGACCCCATGTGAAGGCCCACGATTTTCCTAACTCAGCCCTCTTGGGTTATTTACGCTGGTGATGTAATCTCCTTATCGGGTCTGCTCTGCCTCTGAGTTTTTTTCCACCCTGTGTTCACACACTTAAAGGAAAATGTTAGCCGTTGCTGGGGTTTAATGGAGCACATGGCAATTTGTTTTTTGCTATTACTTAGCAAATAATTCCAGTATTATAAATTAAAAGATTAAAAGGAAAGGTGAAAAGGGAATGAAAAATGAACCAGATATGCACTTTCTATCCTATAATGCACTGCCCCTAGGGAGCGGGAGTTGTATTGTCATCTATCCTTGGTGGAAAGTGACGGTCTGTTGAGTGATGCCATCGGCTCTTTCATATTCTGCATCCATGCTTTTTATTTATATATATATATATATATATATATATATATATTTTGGTATTTCTTGTCAACAGCGTGTGGTGAAGCTCAAATGTTTTTGAAAATTCCTTTCTCTGGAAAAAAAGAACAACCTGTGGAGAAAAAAAATGGTGGTAGAGAGGCAGCGGCATGTTCCCCAGCCTGCGGGCATGTGTGTGTGTGTGTGTGCGTGTGTCTGCGTGTGTGTCGGGATCAACCGCACCTCACAGAGCCGGCCGCATGCATTCTGGGTGTGAAGGAAACACACAGGATTAGTGTCAGCGTCTGGCAGTCTGCAGTGCGTGTGTGTGTGTGTGGATTAGATTTATATTACATTGTGGGGGACCAAATGTCCCCTACAATGTAATAAAAACCTGTTATTTTGACATTGTGGGGACCATTTCTCAGGTCCCCACAAATATCTGTGAATGCAATCAAAACCTAAAAATGCCAAAAGTCTCGTGTTTTCTTTGGTTACTTATGGTTAAGGTTATCGCTGGGTAGGGATTAGGGTCATTATGTTAGGATTAGAGTTTTCCCCATAGAAATGAATCGAGAGACCCCACAAAGATACAACTACAGATCTGTGTGAGTGTGTGTGAGTGAGTGCCTGGCTGGGTGGACTAGAGCGCAGTGTTGCTGCTAAGTTTAGCTTAGCTTCACACCACCTGTCCCACTGACCCCGGAGGTCCCTCCTTCATCGCCTGAACTGGTTCTGGCCTGTGAAGATGGGGAGCAGATTCTCTGTGCAAAGATTCTTTACACCGATGGCTATGAATCCCATTCTCACTCTGTGTGGCGAGCCCTCGGTCTCCTCGGACTCGGCTACCGAGCCGCTGGAAGCTAATAGCAGATTGAAAATAAGTGAATGATAAACAAACAATTTGTACGGTTTGAGTCAGTGATATCAGCTAACATCCTCCACCCATCCAGCTGGACGCAACATGGCAGCCAGCTCTACGTCGTGTCTGGTGTGAATTATCCAAGGCTGGGACTCAAATTCCCTGCAAATCCGAACGTGCGGCTTTCCAGCCAAAGGGCGTAATGCGAAGCAGAAGGGACCGCCCGTCCATCGTCCACCACATTAACCTCAATCAGCCCGGAGAGAGAATCTGCATGCCGGCATTGTGAGACACAAGCACAAGGCTACCTCCACAAACTCTACATTCCTGGCCCTCTGCAGCAGCTCTCTTCCGATTGGCCGATGCACTCGGCAGCCGCAGTCGCATGTGTAAAGGCCTCATCCCCTCTGCCCTTCCTTCTCCAGTTGTCTCTGACCTCTCAGCGCTCATTACGTCTGAATCATTCCCATTCACTCTTCATGAGGCCGCAGTCCCCAGGCTGCTGTTCCCACAAGATCTTTTTGGCTAGAATTATTGGAACAGTTAGTAGGTGTTAATGACGCTCTGTTTTAATAGCATGTAAATTGCACACTCTCAAATGTTTCAGAGTTGTGTTCCATAGTTTGCAGTTTCATCACCGTGGTACAGTAACTCAGTCCACCTGGAACAGTCTTCCTTGAGTGTATATATATATATATATATATATAAAATAAAATAATCCCTATTTCTTATGTGGAACATTACCACACATGATATGCATAAATGGTTTAAAATCTGAGGATAATAGACGCAGGTCTCTTCATTGAAGTCATCAAGAATGACTAATCTATCTTACAGATACTGTTTTAAATGCATCTTTTAGCTAAGGGAACTTTTAAGGAAGGTGGGTGGGGGGGCAGTTTCCACGGTTCCTGTCAGAGTTCCATACATAAAAATATGTATAACTTAACTTGCAAGCTAACCACAGGCAAACTACCTGCGCCGATGATAAGATAATCAGAACTCAACTCAGCGCTCTGGAACTGCAAAGTTCATACAGGGCTTCACTTTCTCACTATAAACCTTTACCTTGCCATTATCTGTGTGTCACACATTATTTTGCACGCGGAAGCAATGGCTCGGTGATTTTGGAGAGAAGTCACCAGGGCAGGTTCACTCACGTCCCACTTGGAAATTGTTTCAACATATCCTCAAGGCCGCGACTGGAGATTTCACAGGAGATGACAGAAGCCCCAGGCGAGGATCTTAATGGGATCTCGGTACGTCTTGTCCATCCAGCAAAGGTCTCAGGTTAGAGAAATCTATGCTGATTGGCTGGTTGGTCTACACTCATAAATGACAGATGGATTCTCCTGCAAGAATAAAAACAAAAAAAAAAACGCATAACTAAACTCTAAACTTGAAACTCTAAATGTTTCTTTGCATCTATTTTTTCTTAGTGGCTTACTTGGCAAACCTTCTAATATCATTCCCTTGTCTCTTACATCTGTCATGTGTTTGTTTTGATTATCCGTCCTTTGTCTGTTTGACGACGTAAGTACTTGTCGGCCTGAAACTTCAAACACCTGTCCTTTGACGCATGTACGCCCGGCCGAAATTTCCTTGCCAGAACGCAGGCACATGAGAAAATAATTACATTATAAGGCACCATAACCCAAGACTTGCTTTAGTACTATTATCTGACCTTGAAAACACTTCATTCAAATAACCCCCTGCTCAGGTTAACTAATAGTGGATATAGTTCTGAATGACGTTTTCACAAGTTTAGTGTGTTGCGAGAAAAGTGTTTCCTGGCTCTGCAGACTTCAAAAAAAAAAGCCTTTTGTCCTCAGAAGTGTTTCTGACAAAAAGAAGGGAAAGTGAGACTTCAATGGATTTTATGCTTCGCCGAAGGAACCGGGGGAAAAGGACCTCGTAAAACTGAAGATCCACCTGCAGTTTGTGACTGATGAAGATGAAAGTGAAACCAGATGAGTAATAGGCAGGGGGACAGGGGGCACATCTGCCGCAACTGGACAAGGTCGCGACCCCAGCGGAATTCGAACAAATCACTGCAATCATGTAATCTTAATAAAAACGCGGAAGATGGAAACATGGTTTTGCGTGCATGCTTTCATTTTTACCAAATAGATATAATTTTCTATCTCACACTATGTCTGGGATCCAGCATTTATCATCCGTTTCTTCATTAAAGACTTCAATCCCAAAATAAAAAGTGACCCCCCCTTACTACCTAAATGTCCTATTATTAGACATTTAATTTTTTAATGAGGAAAGTATCTTTGCCTAAATCATTCCTCCTAAAATGGTGACTGGAGAGCTAAATATCATGTAGAAGAGAATCCAAAATGAGTCATTGGTGAATCAAATTATAAATAAGTAATGAATGATGTAATTGAATTGCGACTGAGATGTATTTGATTTTGATTGCAGAGTGAGATGCAGTTGAATTTGATTATGCAGGTTGGTTGAAGAGATGGAAATAAATCTAGGTTTAATCCAGAACTTTGATCACAGGAAAAATCAGAGAAAATGTTAGTCAAAGTTTTATTTTTGTGATATATGTGTTTTTGTTTTGTGGATGTAAAATATTAAACAGAAGATATTTTACCCTTATTCTTGGATGTTACATGCTTTAAAGTTCGAATAATAACCGGAATATAAATTATTTTTACTTAAACATGCCCAGTGATTTAAATGGAGGCACTGAAATCACCCCCACCAACAGTGCTGATATTACACGGTATTTGGAGTAGTGTCTGCACACATGTGCCCTGTGATGGACAGGCATTCCCTTCCGAGGTGACTCCTGTCTCCAAGCCCCCAGCGACACTGGCACATGGATGGATTGATGGTTATACCAGCCGAGTAAAGTCTAAAGAGGGATATATACCCACGCTTAAGGGGGTAGAGCCGGAATTACACAGACATGACAACATGTTGGAAGCAGATGTTTCGTTGTCTGTTCTCGGATACGTGGTTTTAGTCCATTTTCTTGCAGGAAGGTCCATTAACATGGTAAATTAACCAACCAGCCATGTTCTTGAGAACAGCAGCATTAGAACCCATAAAAATGAGGACTTCGGTATCGATCCTTCCATTTTATTTCTTCTCTTAAATCTTTACTTTGCAAATAAACATACATATTACCAGACACCATCTAGCATCATTTCCTGGGAGTAGATATCTGCATTAAATAAATCTATTCATTAAATGCAATGCCTTAAAGGGTGTACATGCTGAATTGTTAATGATTAAATAAGACATGAGCACACACTGTATTCTGGATGCTATGTGGGGCTGTGCTGTTCTCAGTATAGAAATACCTGAGCATCTCAGATCTCCTGGGCAAAAGCACGCCCCGCCGGATGGTCGGATGTGGAGAAACAATCACTATCAAGCCCTTGCGGAGGACTCGCTTAGGAGCAATTAACTCTGGAACTTTCCACCGAAATACCAATTCTTGCTGAGCATCAGGTAATTTACAACATAATACTTCATAATGCTGTCGGATTTTTTTTCAGGAGTAACGTTTCCTCTGGCAACAGATAATTATCTTTCAGACCCAAAAAGGGGAGCTGACAGCTTCTATGGAATGTGGCATGAAGCTATTTGACAGTTTGTCAAAGATTGGTGTCTTGCTCTATCAGCCTGTCGAATCTACGGATGTTCGACGCAACCATCGCCGCAAGTCAGTTGTGACAGTGAAACCAAAATGCTTTGAATTTCTCCCGTATCACCTAACGTCTGTGTGAATTTTTTTTCATTGTGGGGGGACACAACTGAAAAGAGAAGACACTGAAAAGACAGAATCTGTGGATGTACTCTGATCATGTGACATGCTAACGGACCTGAAATTATGCTGATGTTTGCTAGCATCGCTGCTAATCGAATAATTTATCGTTGCTCCAGGATATTTTGTCTCTCAATCAATGTTTTGAGTCCCACGCTTAATTTCAGCCGCACCATTTTATGCGTCGCAATGCCCTGTATAAATATTGAATTAAGCAAAATATTGTTCTGAAGCATAGCATTTAAAAAAAAAAAATATGTATTTCAACTAATTACAGGGATTGCCCCCCACAAGCAAAGCAATAACTTAATAATAACCAAAGGAAGAAGAGTGCTGTCTTGAAGAACAATTCTATTCCCCGGCATGTCAACATGCGATGTGACAGGTCTGACAGGCCTGTATGGTGGCATATGACACTGGCAAGCCAGAGGGAGAGTCACACAGCTGTACCATCCAACCGTAGAGGAAATTCTGTTATGTACCATGACACTGAAGATTCAGAAGATGAATTTATGCACACGGTAACGGCGGATTGCAAAGACTTAAGATTTTCTTTATTTAAACTTAATAAAAGTACATACCTGACAGTAAAATAACAGCTATAAAAAGATGCCAACAGTACTGGTTATTGTCAGGGATCGTTTTCTTAATGCCCCAGCAAATAAAATCGGCACTTCCATAAGCTGGCTATAAATGCACACGTCGCACTGTATTACAGCCTCAGCTGAGGTCCCCACCGCATCCGTGAGGCTGAATTCTGCCCAATAAACTTGTTCTACTTCCAGACAGTCTTTGATTTTTTTTGTTTGTTTTTTGTCCCTTGGCACAGAGAGACTTGCTGTTGACATGCTAACATCACTTCACGCTGATCCCTTGAGAACTGTCCCTAAAAAAAGGCCTTTCAGTGAGTCCCCGTTCCAGGATGCCGTCTGGATGCATAGGGGTGCCTGGGTTTCCAGCACTGTACCACCTTTGCTATTCTCCTGTTTATTGAAATAAGTATTATTACATGATACCGCACGGTAGGTAGCTCAGCATGTAAAAATATTTAAGACCCCCCGCTCGCTTCATAAAGGTTCCGGATGCTATCTTAAATCCTGTGGCGAGCGAGTTCTGCACCATAATCTCACACCTTCTCCGCTTTCTTCACCACTGCTGGGGAATCTGTTATTGTTAAGGTGTGACTGAAGTAGGGGATGACAGTCTTGTTCTATTGGAGGCTGCAGTTGTTTTGGAATGGATGGGCGCTGACAGTTCGGAGGACTGTGAAAGATCTTATCTTCAGGGAGCAGAAATGGTTCTCAGTGGTCTTGCCAGGAAAGACAGGCGTTTAAAAGCTAACAATGCAAGCTGGGGCCCATGCACACCTAACAGCTTGAAATTCTGGTCTTTACAGAAGTGGGCAGGCCCACAAGTCTATGGTTAGAACAAGAGTGAGCCAGTCTCTGAGGAATGGAGAAGCAGGACGCACAGAGGTAACTGTGTGCTTAGAAGGTTGGAGGTCAAATCGCACGGAATCAATTTACAGCAGCGCGTTTCCGGGAAAACACTGAAATACGCGGAGCCCGCAGGCCGGTTGCTGATAGGACTCTGTGCCTGAAATAAGAGACAAAATAAAAATTTATGAGCAATTTCTTAAGATGAAAAAGTTAAATTGTTCCGGGGGGTGAGTGCAAGTTTAAAATAATGTCAACATGATTAAGTCTCTTGTACTGTACGACGGCAAAACTTAGAATGCCACTGCTGTAAAAAGCCTAATTTATCGCTCGTGGATGGTATTTATTGAGGCCTGGAAAGAGTTCCACCCATAAAATAAGAAGAGCGACATAGTACTAAGGTTGCTTTATATCTAATCTGGGATCTATAAAGGAAAGGAAGAGAGTGAATGACTAAGCCTACTTTATTCCCTGGGATGTATGTAGACCTTTAGCATCAAAAATATCCCAGAGTATGTAAACTCCAAGAGAAGAGCGTAACAAATACTGTACATGAAAGGCTTAGATACTGTCAACATGAGATATCAGCGCAGCCCCCTCTGAGGTATTTATAAGAACAGAAAGAAAACATCTTAGGCAGACTTTGTAATTCACTTTGTACTCGGCCGAGCACTGACTGCGGAAACGATTGTGAAGGTTCTGAGCCTTCTGAGTGATGTGAACCGTATCTAAGCATGCTACGCTAGTCACCGGCTTATGCAGTGCACACTGGCAAGATCCGCAATGGACCCCAGTTTCTCTGCCTGCTGGAAATCTGAAATGGACCACACGGAAAACGGCAGAGTCCTGCAGAGCACTGGAAGGCCAGAGGATTAAAGGCCGGTTTGATCAGCGCCTGTGGCAGCTGTGGAATATTTTTCAACTCGAACCGGTCTAACATTTTCAGCGACGTTTCCAACCTATTTCCACACAAGAATCTTCAAACAAGTATTTCTTTATATATGCATTTAATACGTGTGTTTATTTATCCTTCCCTGCAGCCCTAGCACAGGATTAGCAGTTGGAAGATTGATGCATGGACGGTTTTTCTTGTTGTTCAATGTTTCAGAACTTTCTTTGCCTTACAAATAGGGTGGAGTTTGATGCCACATGTTGGTAGAAACAAGGAGACCCGCAAAAATAATCAGCCCCAAATCTCCTTAAGGACTGCAGTCAATTTTCCTGCCATTTGCTATAAATTGAGTGTGAAATCCTACCTCTGGGGGCCACTGAGACAACTCGGCGGGGGGCGTGGGGGGGGGGGGGGCTGTGAGGCATGTGATTAGAAGGGATGGTGTAGCGATGCGCGTGCTGCTCCGTCCTCATTCAGATGGACTTATGGAACGGCGCTCGGGAGACTTTTATCCGTAACTCCTAGTTTATCTCGCAATGCGATGTTTTTTCCCGGATTGCTGTAAACTGGTGGCAGAAAACAAGCAGATTCTAACATGCGAATAACATGGATGGTCTTATATTTTGTTTTATCAGTCCAGTCCATTATAACAGCGAACAGCTAATCTGGAGGCCATTTGAAGACTGTACTATGGCGACTCTCGTTAGACGTTGAGTCCGACATGTAGCCGCCTCCCCGTGCAGCATCATAAACCTGTGACCCCCCCCCCCCCTCGGGCCAGTTTGCCGCTTTTGCCAGTCGCTGGCTTTAAGTGACACCCAGTGAGCTGGAAGCCCATCTTCCTTTAAGAAGGAGACGCAAGGAGTCGACACACACAGAGTCACGCCCATCGTGGCGGGGGGGGGGGGGGGGGGGTTATAAAAAAACACACTCCCTCCCACTGCTGCAGTGGCCGCTATCTATCATGACGACACATCCAGACACCCTTTGGAGTAGCGTGCTGACTAATAATGATTTCCATCAAACCCTAATATATGCTGTACATGACAGAGAGAAAAAGTGAGGTATCTCTTTGTGAAAGAAACTGATGCATTATTACGAACTTACTGAAGATGCTCTAGTCGGTCAATGCATGATGCAGTAGAGTATGAAAGCAATAGCAGATTAACTCCACCCCCCTTTGAAAATCAGTTCATGTGTATGTCTTACGTGAGGCCTGGTTTACCGTGTTCATAACGTGGTCATTTCATCATATCGGAATAATGAAGAGTAAACAAGAAGAATCTAACTTTGTGTGTGTGTGTGTGAGAGAGAGAGAGAGAGAGAGACCAAATGTCCCCACAACATCCCAACAAAATCATTTTTTTTCAGTCTGCACAAGTGGAAGTTTCATAAAAATCTTTGGCCGTAATAAAAAAAATCTAAAAATGCCAAAAGCCTCGTATTTTGTTTGGTTACTTATGGTTAAGGTTAGGGCTGGGTAGGGGTTAAGGTCGTCATGGTTGGGATTTGGGTTGTCCCCATAAAAATGAATGGTCCCCACCAATTGAATACAAATGTGTATGTGTGTATGTGTGTGTGTGTGTTTCCCAGTGAAAATGTATTTAAAATGAGTCTGCAGTTATGCAGTGATTTCTCACACCGTGCCCATGTCTTTACCCCTAGCCATACATCTCCAGTAGGTTATTTCACACGTCTGTCCGGTTTTTAATCTCGACCACATGCCACTTTAATCCTACATTCACTTTGGGGGTGCTGGAGAATTTAATGGGTGTGTGTTTGTGTGTGTGTGTTTTTGTGGATGTGTGTTTGTGTGTGTGTATGAGCGGGTATACCTATCCTTATGGGGACACAATGTCCCCATAGTGTGATAAATATCTGTTTTTT
>JAODUD010000039.1:11383097-11394437 GCA_026784285.1 Stomatorhinus walkeri | reverse complement strand
GAAACGACCCCCCCCCCCCCTCCCCAAACCACCACCACCAGCCCCGGGGGCTGGAAAGAATTACAGCACGACAGTTTTGTTGGTATTAAAATCAGAGCTGCAGCACGGAGTCAGCGCCGGGGCGCAGTGCAATTCTGACAACTTTCCATGTCTGTCCCGTCCAGCTGGGAGGAGGACGGGGGCTGCGCGTTAGATTAGGATCTAATGTTGGGATCTGCGCAATCTGGGCCGTTAACGTTAAACGGAGCAACCGAGGTTGCTTCTCTTTCATTCGGGAAATTGTGAAGGACAGATTATATTGAAGAGGAATGACAAATCTGGGAAAACCACAGAAATGATACTGGCTGTATGTCAAGCATGGTGCCCATAACAGTCCCAGCACAGGAACACAATCTGACATCGCTTCTGTCAATAGGAGGTCTTTATTTATTTAATAGTTTTGCTTATTTATTTAATTTATTTCATTTTTTTGGTCACTGACTAATTGCATCTACAAGTTTCCCTCGATGTCCGAAAGTAGAGCATTCCTATGAAACCTTTAATTACCCGACATCAAGCAAAGAAGCAATTACCGTCAGTTTATATGGGAATCATGTTTCAGTAGGTAAAAAATTACCTACCGAATCGAGGAATTGGGAATGATGTAATAAATATGTGGCCTATATAAAGTAGAAATTATCGTCCGTTTCCGCCACCGGGGGAAAAATAATAATAAATTTAAGTCGAAATTTCGACTTAGTTATCTCGTTATTTCGAGATATTATCTCGAAACAAGATTCTAGCTTTAATAACTTTTCACAGAAGTAAGGTGGGGCGTTTTAATGACAGAACCGTGTTGTCCAGTACACAGACAACAACGCACACCAATTACAAAACACGTATACAATCAAGCAATTCAGCAGTGATACATTTGCTTTGTCCCACGGTGCACTGCCTAAAACACACTTTACAACTTACTTGTGGATTAATTTGTGTTATCAATTAACTGTCAATATGTATGAAATGGAGCAATGACATGTAATATGGATACGATGCAATAATTAATAACTGTTAGACAGAAAGTAATCTTTAAAATCCAAGGGGTGTGCATTGCCCCCAGACTCCATGCACTGATCAATGCACACTTCATAAGACGTAACTGTCTCATTTTGTTTCAGAGCTATTAACCCTTTAGTGCATTGCCCATGTGGCGTGTAATATACATGCAATGTATTAATTAATAACTGATAAAGAGAAAGTTATTCTGAAAATCCAAGGGGTGTGCATTCTTCCCTGTAGAGCACTAATCAAAGCACGCTTCACTAGAAGTGCCTGTCTTGTCTAGTTTTAAAGTTATTAACCCATTCATGTATTGTCCCATTGCATATTATACGGACACATTAGAGCATTCAAAAATTAATTAAAATTCGTACGTAAAGGAAACGGGAGGAGGAAACAAAGGGGTGTGCATCAGTCGCCATTAGCCCAAAATGCTAAACCACCAGGTCATTACAGCTGACAGCACCTATAATATTAGCCATTAACACGAAATGGTGTGCAAATAATTGGTGTGCATCGTTGTCTGTGTACTGGACAACACGATTCTGTCATTAAAAACGCACCACCTTACTTCCGTGAAAAGTTATTAAAGCTAGAAACTTGTTTCGAGATACTAAGTCGATTTTTCGAGATCGTTATCTCGTTATTTCGAAATACTAAGACGAAATTTCGAGGTATTTATATATCGAAATAACGAGATAACTAAGTCGAAATTTCGACTTAAATTTATTATTATTTTTCCCCCGGTGGCAGAAACGGGTTTCCATAAGAAATATTTGTATGAACAGTATGAACAGTTTAGTTTCATTTCCTTTGTGAAATAATAGTGTACTAAAGTATTTACTCAAAAAATACACTTAGCACAAAAATATAGGCCTACTATCAGCAAGGTCTATTAAGTGTGTTATATCCCTAAAAATATACTAAAGCGTATTAGCATGATTACAGACATACTTTTATTCAAGTGTGCTTCAGTGTACTTATGTTTGAATGCAAAATATATATATTTTCTAAAAGTACACAGAAATATAATGTTAGTGTATTTTTAAAAATGTGTGTAAAGAGAATGCATTTTCTTACACTTCTAGTGATCAAAGCACACTTTTAATACACTATTAGTACTCTAGTTTTTCACAAGGGTTACCAGAATCAATATAGTCATATGTTGTTTAACTACAGGGACACATTCTGAGATGTGCGTAGTTAGGTGATTTTGTCGTTGTGAGAACATCACAGAGTGTACTTACACAGCCCTAGATGGTATAGCCTACGACTCACCACGAATATATGGTATAAAAGACTAAAAAAAACATAAAAGGCACCGTTTAGAAAATAAACAAGTAACATAATTGATTATCATTATGAAGTATTATGCATTGCAAAAAAATTGAATGTGTTATACTTTTATAGGACGGGCAGCACAAGCATCGCCACAAACATGTGAGTAATGCGCTTGCGCTGTGATTCTTATGACAGCTCTGATGTCGCGAAGTAGCAGTATTTATAAAGCCCCATTATAATCTTATGGGATTTACATTGTATACGCGGTCTGTCGTTGACCGAAATGTCGTTATGCGCCATGACAGTACATCTGTAATTGGCTTGCTGAAAAAAACGAAGGCTAAGCGCTATTTTCACTTTTCTTCTTTTTTTCATAAAAGAGAAAATCCTGTTTGGATTTCTTTCGGTCATCGAAAACAGGTGCTAATATAGGTATTTCGTAAAAGCGAAGTGGGAATACCTATATTCTAATCTGATGCAGACTATGACCAGATGGCCGAATGATCTTTTTTTCCAGGAAAAAAAGTATTTGCTCATTAGTTTGCTTGTGTGGCTCTTTCTCATCACTGCTGAATACTACTTGCGTCTGAGAAACCTCCAGAAGGAAAAAATTACTCCATTCTATCCATTGTTGATAGGTTAGTCCTGGCAGAACTTATGCCATGAGACCTCCTTCTCTCTCCTAACCAGCGATCCTGACAGAGATGTGGAGCCTTTCTTAGGCAGCACAGGGCGTAAGGCTGAGGTACAGTCTGGATGGGAAGTCGGTCCACCAGAGGCCATACTCTGGGGAATTTGGAGATGCTTTTAAGCTTACTGCATATCTGCAGGAGAAAATCAGCAGAACATAGGGAGGACATGCAAACCCTCCGCACAGAGAGCAGAGCGTGCATTTAAGCCTTCCAGCTAGAAGAGATGTAGCAATAGTTTTACCATCCTGTGCTCGAACTTAGATCTGCATAGTGTAAGCTAACCCCTTAGAGATCCACCAGTGAGCCCAATAAAGATCCACCAGTGAACCCGAAAGAGATCCACCAGTGAATCCAAAAGAGATCCACCAGTGAACCCAATAGAGATCCACCAGTGAACCCAAAAGAGATCCACCAGTGAACACAATAGAGATCCACCAGTGAACCCAATAGAGATCCACCAGTGAGCCCAATAGAGATCCACCAGAGAGCCATCTGCCCAAATCCCTCCTTGATCACCCTGTAATGGTAAGTAAAGCGGTTTCATTTGTAGTCTGAGGATAACAAACCCTGTGATTATATCACTGTATTTAATATAGTTGACCAGGAAAGACCTTTCAGATTCTGCATACGACATTAATAACCAGCCCAAGCTAAGCGCCGCGTAAGGCCATCCTGCTAGGAATGACCTCATAATTTTCACCTTGGGGTGTAGGGCTTGCCCCAGAGGCGGCTACAGGTGGTGTGGGCGCCGGGGACCACGCCTGGGTCGCTCTAGCCGCCAGGGGGAAATCCGAGCCGCCTGCTGACATCACAGCCTGGCTTCCCGAAGGGTGGCGTCATTATTGGTGTGAGATTGACGGGCTTCCTCTTCAGGAGGAATTCTTTATGCAGTTCATCATGTCTCACCTTCGGCTTTTCGGTGTTTAGGTCATTTTAGGTCGAAGTGACTCTAGGTAAACGAAACAGTAAGTTCAGAAGTTAAAATAAAAAGTGAAAACATCAAGTAGGTGGAGAGTGAGGTGCACACCCCCAAGCTCACGCCCAAGTGCACCCTGTCTGAAGTGCTTTTAATGCCCGGCCTCGCATTTCACTCCCCCGTCAGCCACTGACCCTTGTTTTGACATGACGTTCGGCTCTGTATGGTGGCCCTTCTTTATGTTTTAACAAGGTCACTCCGCTTCGTCTTTCAGCTGACATTCCCACTACTTACCGTCGCCACGGTGACCCCGGTGAGGACGCTCTGCGGCCCCGCAACAGACACCAAAGTGGTTTGTGAGTTATTGCCGGCGTGATGGGGGGGGGTTAATTCAACTGCACCTTTACAGGTTCCCATAACGATGGTGTGCTCCGGGTCCCGAGCAGGCCAAGGTCAATGGCAGGTTTCGGGCCATAGCTGTTGTCATGGTGAAATGAGGGGCGACACACAGAAATGCCAGTAAGGAGGATGGCCCCTGGGGAGACACCTGACACACCCACTGTCAGGGGGTGCTGATGCCTGACATTTATCGGCAGGTAGAAAACAGGCAGACTCACCTCCGTCCCCCAGAGGCGACCGCCCTGCCTGAATCAGAGCAAGTGATGTGGGGGAGAGGCGAAGTGGGCAGAGCGTGAATCCCACTGACCTTGGGGCCACCGACCCGGCTGATTCACGCGGTTCCGCTCGCCCGCGCCGTGCTGATTTAGCACGTGACCCAGGGCCGCCGGCCAATCAGCTGTAAAACAAAGGTACGGGCTACAGGAGGCGGTAATGAGGATCCGTAATAAGAAGCGGCACCTCGGCCGGCCTGACCTCGGGAGCCTGTCTCCATAAAACACCTTCTATAAATAAAGGAGACCTTGCCGGGCTCCGCCGCCACCGTTTAAAAGGTCACCCCGCAGCCAGGGCCGGCTCCGTCCTTTGTCCTGCTCTCTCCCCCCCACCCACCCCCCATTTACTCGCCATCTTCCCTCTGCGTCATTGGCTGGGAGGTGGCCGGCGTGACCCCTGACCCCTGAGCACGGCCTCCCGTTTCCTTGCTGATGACTCGTGCTGTTTACCCCTTGGAGGTTTCGCGATGAGCTCGGCGGCAGCAGGCAGAAACCTCCCCATCATTACCGGCCGCCCTTATTTCCTGCCCGGCTGGCGGCGACTCCCACGCAGGTCGGCACCGTGCGTTCCTGGCAGGCCGGCTTTGCACGCCCTGTTTTCGGGAACGGAGACCTCAGACTGTGAATTCCAGCTTGCCGTGTGTTTGGCGACATGCAGCAAATGGCGGAAAGCGATGATCAGCTGCTAACCCTAAAAACATGTTTCTTGGGGAAGAGGTGGGGGAAGAGAAGACGTGGCCTGGCTTCTTAAATAAAAAGTCTTTGTGACTCGGGTCCATCACCGCTTTCTACAGGATGGTATGCGTCGCCACCGAATGTTCCGGAGTGATTCCCTATAGACAAGAACGGTCTGCCACATAAAACCTGCCATTAAAGACGACATTACGATCCGCACAGTAAAATGTAAGGAAATAGCCACTTCCTTCACCATTTCCCTATGGGTCTTATTTTATAGATGTCATTTTTGGGTCAGTGAGTCAGTATTAGATATATGTCTAGGTAAAACAATCCATATATCTATGAGAATATCATTCTAACCAACCGGAAATCTTCCACAGGATACAGGATATGCACTGTAGTAGGCAAGATATACCGTAGCCCTCCTGCGATAAATGGATATGGGTTCATGCATTCACTTGCAGGGCTCTGTGTCTGTGAGGTTTGTGATCCGAATTAGCAGCAGATGTATCCCATCCTGTTCCCAAGGGATGCTGGGAGATGGCTGCTCCACTCATACTTCCTGTGCCAGGGTTACCTTTTATCAGGTAGCCCTTCAAGAATATCTAGTCTCTCAGTTCTGACTCAGGTAGGCCACCACCTGTTGGGTGACGGCTCTCGGCCCAAGCCAAGCACTGAGGGTTACTGGGGAGAACTGGGAGGTGGTCAGTGTTACTTATTTGGCAAGCGCTTTAATTCAAGGCGATGTACAGTTGAGAAAGCAAGGTGAGACGGTTCCTGGAGCAATTGGGGTTTAAGGACCCGGCTCAGGGGCCACACTCTTTTGGTCATGGCATTTGAAACAGTGACCTCCCAATCACAAATGCGACGGGTGCCGCTAGAGATTTTGGACCGCATGAAAGCATACCATGTTGGGTCCCCACCCCAGGCCAATCCAACTATGCGCTAAATTGTTTAGGGGACCTTGGAATCATCTTCTTTCCCCTTTATTAGAACAAACCCGACAGGCGCAGAATCTTAACCTGCAGAGCCACACTCACCCTCTTGTGCAATAATCCACTAACTCAGAGCAGTAAGTTATTGTAATTTGAATTTGAATACAAAAGGTTTTAAAGACAATAACAGCAACAGTTTAAATACAATCACAGTAATAAGCACTGCTAAGAAAAACAAATAAAGAAATGAATTAAAGCTAACAAAGACTGAATTCCACCAATCACAGACTGGCCTTTCAATTAAGAATATTGTAATAAAATTACGTAGCAAGAGCATGACGACCAAGTTAATTGATTCAAAACAAAGGCTTTAAACTGTTTTAAACTGCTGCAGCTTGCAATCCAAGCTGTATGGGCAAGCAGAAAAATTAATTAATTATTCCCTTCAGTAAAAGTAACTTTACGCCGCGTCACTCCTGCGTCTGTTCACATGACGTGAAGAGAGAGGAGTGAGCGATGATGAGATCTGAACTTAATCTCCATTAAGGAAAATGGGATGCCGCTGAAAAGTAAAACGATACACTTTTGATCAGGAGGATCAAAAAAGCAGCGTGTCCGATTGGGCTGCGTTCATCCCGTAATGCCCGGCCAAATGAGGAAAGGGGACCCTAATGTGAGCCAGCTGTGAGGGAAATGAGCGACATGTTGGAGAGGGATGCCGGGCTGGGATAAGCGGCAAGGGCAGAGAGGCTTGGAGAGCCGGAATGGATGAAGAGACGCCTCCTCGATAGTGGGCGGGGTGTAGGCCGGGGGGCCGGGCTGCGCCGCTCTGACTTTCCCCAATTCCGTCATTTCGGCTGTTACGATAAAATAAAATTATCCAGAAAATACTCTGAAGTAACATCCCCAATGTCTCCATTTTCAGATATATTCACTTACGCTGGACTTCAGTGTTTACTTACTATATATTCAATCCTAAAAATTTGTTTGGATATAATATCATTTGAGTTCAGTCATTAATACTGTAACCAAAGGACAGATACAGACCCATGTGTACAAAGTTGTGTAGATCTGTATGTATTTATTCCAATAGGCAAACATGAATGAGGTTCAATGAGGGGAGATATTTCCTGAATTTGTCTGAACCTATGAACCCGATACTGAGAAACTTCCCTCCCCCCCCCCCGCCCACCCTGTTGGCGTCTGTGCCAAGGACACAGCGCTGCATGTTTATGCTCGGGTGCGGCGGGGGGGGGGGCATGTGGCAACTCCAGGTCAGGCGTGACCCTCTACAGGTTAGCCTACATAAATATACATGAGCTGACCAGGAAGGCAGGCAGCTGGCTGGACCAGCTTGATTAATCACCCCGCGCACTGGGCCTGACGTTTTGTGTACACTCCCAGACTGGATTGCATTGCTCCGGGCAGAAGTCTGGCCCCCCTCTCCAACCCCCGGTTGGGATCTTTT
The DNA here is from genome assembly GCA_026784285.1 of Stomatorhinus walkeri. NCBI lineage: Eukaryota > Metazoa > Chordata > Actinopteri > Osteoglossiformes > Mormyridae > Stomatorhinus > Stomatorhinus walkeri. The sequence continues at coordinate 11,386,758 of JAODUD010000039.1, read as the reverse complement.
TTACGGTCTTCCTTTTCCGCTTGCATTTTCGGGGTCAGGGTGCTGTGATGGGATACAGCGGTTTGGGAAATATATCGATGGCCAAAAAAAAAAAAATGCCTAAGAAAACAAGTGTCAGTGGCCTGTAGGACAGTTTCCAGCCTTTGGCTACATTCAGAAAGGAATGAGATTCACACTGTTTGGGCTGGATTAGGAAGGACAATAAGGAATATCATCATGTTAATAGGGAGTAGGGAATATGCGCGCCAAGGAATTTTGGCAGTAGTTTAGTAGTTAAGGGAACTGCTTGAGTTTGGTGACCTGTGGGTCTGGGAGAATTTGGACAATCAGCAACAGTCATGTAGGATACCGTGTGTCGGAAGTAGATGTCGATATGAGTCGGATAATGCTGGAATTTAGTAAAACCCAGCCCAGCGGCACAGGGATGTCAGCACGGTGTTCCCGGACTGTGAGGAGCTGTCAAGCATCCAGTCGGGCCTGACCCGTGGCGTTACAAATGCTTAGCCATCCTTATCAGCTGTGCTGGATCGGGCATCTGCGTCATGAGCAGAGCTCTCCTTTGGCAAGGCGTGACCTTATATCCAGCTCATGTCCTGAGGCGTCAGAGAGAGAAAAGGGGAAAGACGCGGATGGAGGAAGAGAGAATACTGCCTGGAGCAACTAGTAAGACAAGGTCCACCCCTGAGGATAAGCAGGAGATGAGGCTTCATCAGCAGATGATAACAATACCCACCGGGCGATGTCCTCGTACACACAGTCCTGGATGCCATTTCATCACATAGTGACTTCTTCATAAAGATGTAAATTGTGCTCCGATCAGTGGTATTGGCATGATAATTCCACATATCGACTTAACAATAATTCATCCTATTGACTTAATCACCAATGTTGAATGCATGGCGTTCTAGATTGGGCAGGAATGCTGCAGGGCAGACAGTGGGGGGGGGGGGGAGTTTGCTATCAGAATAAAATGGCAGGCTGGCTTTTAGGGGAGACCCGCGGTCTCGTTTTGCAGCGGGAAGCTGTCCACCTGACGCTGTGTATCTGATGGTAATCACCCGCCGTAATTTTAACGATTCCGTGACCGGAAGGGTCTCCGACCGCCAGGCCGTAATGTGGGTATAATGGGACATGATTATATGAGCAAGGCTGGCCTGGTACTTCCATATGAGAGTAATTTCAGGTGCCCTGGGCCTCAGAAGTAAGGCCCAGTACTAGTAACAAGACAGATAGATACGCATCTGAGACGCAAACAAAAACAAGCCTCCGCCCAGACATCTACAGACTTAATCCCAGACATCTACAGTTTTCATTTTCTCTGTCCCGGGTGGTGTTTCCTGCGCAGGGTGGAGACGGGCGGCTCTCATTAATAAGTCCCCACTCACATTCAGTGTCCATATCATTTTCCACCAGATTTAAGTCCAGAAGGACCCCTCCATCGACCGAGGCTCTGCTAGATCGTTGCTACTGCAGGCTGCGCTGCATCTCACGACACGTGATAGGAGATCGAAATCCCTCCGCCCCGGCGAGCAGATAAGAAGTGTCAAAAAAGCAGCAGTGAAAACACGGCTGTTATGCTATTAAAAATAATTATTACGATAAGCCTTGTGGAATGCTTTCCTTCACATTTGAGTGTGTGTCCTGCTGTGATGGCGGCTTTGTAGAGATGCACCATGTAGCTTACAGTACCCTGCAGAGGTGGTGGACAGTATAGCGGAGGCTGGCACTGCATCGTCACCCCATCTGGGTGTGGGTTCCGTTCCCACCCCGACACTGACTGGTTAATGTTCTGTGTTTGTGTGGGTAAATTGGTGTCTCTGACTTGTTCAGGTCTGTCTGGTGGCCCCACATGGGCCAAGAGGTCATGGAAAATTGATGGATGTAGAACAGACTGAAAAAGTTCTAATAATGCTGAAATTCAATCAACCTATAAAACAGAAATTAATATATATTTAACTTAATTAAAGAGGTTTCAAACTCCAAATCAGCGACCTCTAGTGTTTCTTTAAACAGTCTTGCTGATATTTCTGTCTTGAGGTGACTGCAGTGTTTTAGGTCAATATCAAAAAAACAAAGGGTGGTTCAGGAGGCTTTTATTCTGACAAGTGGGAGTCTCCAACATGACCTTTAACCCCTGGGCTTATAAACTGTTCTGTCCTGTTGTGTCTCCCCAAGGCCAGAGGTCTCACCAATACAACGAGCAGTTGAAGCTTGAAAGGTTCTAATGCAAGAAGGAAAATGCTACACAGACAGAGGAAGAAAGCTGATGAACAATGTGACTCTTAGAAGGACGGGGAAGGTAAGGCTCGGGAAGAGAGATTTCCCAGGTGATACGTGGATAAAAGCTACAAATACAGGTAATGTAATGCAGCTTCCTTGTGGCTGCAAGATTCAGATTTTCTTGAATGAAAACCAGGTCGAGACAAGTGGTGCAATCCTAAACTAAGCCCTTAATGCTTGTATTTCCAGAAGCGTCCTTATATAACTGCCCCTTAGACCTTCAGGTTCTGCTTTGAATAATTATAGGTCTGATAGATCTGTTTGAAGATAACCCTGTAAAGATAAAATATTATTTGGATTCACTTCAAAAGAGAATGGATGTTTATATCCCAGAAATGGGTTTTAATTGTTGACCAGTATGACAGGGAAACCCAATAGGTTAAGTGTCAGGTCTATTCCGGACACTGTGTTCATTGCATGTTCCCACACTTTCCTCTATGATTGTATGACACAAATGGGCTTTATGTCCATATAAGTACAGTCTTTCTGTCAGAAACCAGGAAATGCCTTTCCAGGGAGAACTCAGTCACACATTCTTCTTTCTTTACCATTTCTTTTACGCCTGCTGCTACATTTGAACTCGGGCACTCTGTGTACTGATATCACCAGTGTTTCGGAATAAAATTAATTCAATAAATATAATAAATGCCGGACAACACAGTTATTGTTGTAGTGGGCCGTCGAAGGCTGGAAAGATTAATGCAAATCACTGTTAATAACGTACAGTTAGTGGTAGCTTATTTTGGGAATTTAAAACACTTTGGTGTTTTCTGATTCCTAAATGTTATATCAGGAAGGAATAGAGTAGTGAAAAGATTATTAATACCTTCAGAAGAGGGAGATCTAGTTTTTCTAATGAGGCATGTTTTGTCGTACATGGTTGTTTGTCACTGTGGCTGTCGGTCCTGGTGGGGTGATTTGGAAACTAAGGCATTTTAGTCTGCTGTCTGTTCCACCCAACTCATTATAATGGAAACAAATCAGGTCCCTGTGTCTGTTCTATAGTCAGTGGCTTAAAGGGGCCTGGAACAGCTGTTCACCTCCAAAAGGTCTAAAGCTAAACAGACTTTGGCCTCAGAAAACACAGGGGCCTCGGATGCAGGAGTGACGTGAATAGTGACAGCTTAAGCTAATATTCAGTTAACCCCCTTTTTTGTGACTTCATTTATTAACTGTGTGTGTGTGTAGGTGTGTGTGTGTATGTATGTATTACTGTAATGCTTCTTTGGTGTATGTGAAGTTGGAATACATTATGCATCGATATAAAAATTGAGCTCCGTGGAGACCTGACAATTAAAAATCCCAAGTAAGAGAACCTTCAGGTCTGATGAATGGTAATGTAATGTGGCGGGGGACGGGGGAGGGGGGGGGGGGGGTGGCA
>JAODUD010000039.1:11354754-11367225 GCA_026784285.1 Stomatorhinus walkeri | reverse complement strand
GGTAGGCCTGGCTATTTTAGCTTCATGCACAGATAAGAAAGATCCCTTCAGGTAAAAGATTACCAGTGCATTGGAAATCATTAGTTGTTGTCTGACATGTTAGACAGAGAGAAAATGGGTTTTTACACCCAGTGTTTACTTTTTAATAGATGTAACCAAAACCTGCCCTTTGATTCTGTGTTTAAAATGCACAAGCGGTATTCCTACTTTGTGCATTAGTTCAAACAAAAAGGACAAGATAAAAGTAATGAAATATACATATACTTTTCAAAAACGTTTTGATTATTTTTTTTTTTATTGATTTCTTAATTTTTATTCCTAAACGCTTTCCAAGCTGATTAGCACCCCTTCCTCCTATTTTGTGTGAGAATAATTATGAAATAGGTGCTTGGTGTTTAATTACAGCTCTCCCAAAGAAGTTGACTTTGATTCAATTACTCTGCTCTAATGTCAATCACCGCGAAACCGGTTTGCCCAAACGTGATTATTTCGAACGAAGAAGGTGTCCCCATAGTAAACTTTCATTACCTTCATAATGGCTTGGGAAATTAGCCTTGAGAGCAATGATGTCATTTGCTGTTAACATTTGTGGAACAACAAGCAATAAAACATTATGCAGGATGCAATTAAAGCCACTTTAACATGGTGGCAGTGGGTGATAAACCGGTAGCCTCAGGCTGCTGGAGTTAACCTTGACTGGGGTCAGTTTCTCATGCTTCTCACACCCGCTATAGAGTTGGTCCCGCGGAATGGGGCGTCCGTCTGTGTGCCTTATTAGAAAGGGTGGGGGGGGGGGGTGGTCCTGTCTGGGGAGTGTGTGCCGCACCGGACGGGCGGGTGGGTGGACGGCCGTGCAGACTGACACAAGGCGCTCGGTGAGTTATAACACGGGCATAATGTGTTAGGCCCGTCATGAGAGTTTTATTTACATTCAGGCCCTTTCCAGAGACTCCACAGACAGATCCCATTTATTCTGATATTTTTTATGTATAAAATGAATCAGCATTCATTTTCAGGAGGGTATTTGTGAATAAAACTGATGTACCTTAATCTCTATTTAATTGAGATTAATTGTATTGTCACCCCAGGCCTACTGGTAATATTTCAGACATTTATTTAAAATGATTTATTATCCAGTATCTTTTTAATATCTAAAACACCCTATTTCAGAGTATTAAATGGATTCTCTTGCCATTGTCATGTATTCTGTGGCTGGATAAGCCTTCTGTGTCTCTAAGATATGCACAAGTGATAAAGTTATAATTGCACTGGGTTATATTCATCCGATAAAAAGTGTGGATATCCTGTTTGAATTCATCTGTAATCTCTTATTATTCTGCTCATAGACCCCCCATTTTAGATAAGGAACACATAATATATTTTTATTTTATCTATACTTGTTTTGAGATGTTCTACTTTTCATAATAATCCTAATCAACTTCATTGTTTATGTTTTTGTGAAATCATGTAATAACCTAATATTCTACTATATAGAACTAAGAAATGAGACTTTTACACACAAATTCAACCAGTGTGTGTGTGGATTAGGTTTCTATTATATTGTGGGGACCAACACAGACACCCCCCCCCCCCACAATGTGATAAAAAAAAATGATATTTTGGGGACCATTTTCAGGTCCCCACAAAGATCTGTGACTGCAGTCAAAAAAGTAACAATGTCTCATATTGTATTTGGTTACTTATGGTCAAGGTTATGGCAGGGTACGGGTTAGGGTTAAATCTACAAACGATGAACTAATCATGAACAAACATTAGCTGCTACATGAGATAAATGCATCACGATTCAGAATTAATATATAGGAACAAGTGTAGTAACTGCTTGGGATAAAAGCTGCATCATGATTCATTAATGATGAACAAATATGAGATCCGTATTTAAATTGTGATATTCATGACTTGCTTCAGTAGCTCCTCCAGCAAGGTTGCCAACTCCCACCCATCTGACGTTGAGACTCATGCTTTCTGACTCCCTTGCTCACGCAAGAAATCTTATGGGAAATTTATATCATTCTGCTATAACTCTAAAAGTAGCTACATCAAAAGTGTTGGAGTAGTTTGCAAACCCTACAGACTATTCACAAGGTAATAAAACTGTAACATACATGTAAATGTGTGTGCAGACTTGTATCCAATTGAAAATCTCGCCAGTCAGCTGATCGAAGGTGGCAACCTTGTTTCAGTGGTTCCTTCAGTTGTTTACAAAATTAACAGATACAGTAACAAATACAGTAACTGCTTGAGATAAAATAAGCGCCACGATTCATTCATGATGAATTAACATGAGATCAGTATATAACTAACACTTAGTTTGTGGCTAATTAACACATAAGTAATAATATTATTCTGTATTTGTGTTCCATGAAGTGTTACTATATATACAGTATATAAATAACTTGAATGAGTAGAATTTGAGACAGTTTGAAACTGTCTCTTATTGTATTGATTTGTACTGACCCTTCCACTCTTCAATAACAGCGGTGTGTTTCTTAGGTAAAGAATGTCCTTACTGCTTGTTAAGCCCATATACAATGAAACCAATTTTCAGGCCAATGGGTCCATTGTTCACAAAGCTGGGGTGTCCATCCTTACCTTTAATCTTTAGTCCCATGTAAGTGAGAGGAGCTGAGATGCACAGATCTCCGTGGACCCACACTGACTTTTTGATCAACACAAAATAATAGCTATAATAAAAACTTTGATGTATAAAATAATGATAATAATGAATTTCACCTACATTTTAGCTCAGCATTCAGGCTCTACAGAGTGACTCAACAGCAGCCAACAGTGATGGACAGAAGTGTATCTCAGAACATGTGTCGTGGATTGAATACAAGTCTGGCATTTTGATTTATATTCTGCTGATATACTGTATAGAATTTTCCTCCATTAAAAACAATCCTGCTATAAACATTAGATATTCTTCAGTCTCTCTTTTTTCTTCTTCATGGTGCATTGTGTCCTGCGTACAGGTGAGCGATTGTGTTTATTCACTCTCACACAATAGGGAATTAAGCAGGTCACCAGCACCACATAACAATGCCAGGTTTGGTTACTCTAGAGTCACCTTTGGTAAGTGCATGGACTTAAGATTAAGCATTATTCATTGTGTGATCTCTTACAAAGGTCCAGCTTGATACAGTCACCACGACTCTCCACCTGAAAATTTAAAGAATGTAACATATAGGGATTACATGTTGCATGTACTTAAATTGCATGAATGGATTCACTTTAATGCATTCTACATACATACATATTGAAGGGGACCACAGGAAAACCTAGATGATGTGACGATATCGCTGCTTTATGAATGAAGAAATTGGGCTCTAGTGCTGGGGTTGTGTGTGTTTCAGGTATACAAATCAGTTAATTATATATTAAGTATATTTATGAGGTTCTAGAGTCGGACTTACAGAACAATGTTGCGGAAGGTCATCACTATAGTGATACAGCATTTGCAGATGAATTCTCCGAAGCGCCCAGAAACCCTGAAATAACGATACTGCTATCATCATTAACGAGCATGTGTGTGGATTGCTGTGCAAATAAATACAGGTACTAAACTGCTATGTTCAATTTTAATGACTTTTTTGTGAAATGTTTTATTATAAAGGGTTTTAAAAGGGTTTTGTGTGAAGGCCTTGCAGCAAGCCTATAATCCAGTCATTAAAATGTAATTGAATGTAAGCTATATCATATATAGCAAGTATATCATATATATGGAGAGAAATAGTAAACTTGAATGTTCATTTTTTGGGTGAACCTCTTTGACTTGTTTTTAATTATAACAAATTTTACAAGGAAAAGGCTAGATTTTAGCAAATCATTTAGCTCACTATTATCCACTGAGATGTCTTTTTATGTCCTGTAAATTTGATAAACCACATAAACATTAATTTTGCTGCCACTTGGACTGAACGTACTGTGTAATATTTCTACGAGCCCTGCAAGTACCAAACCTTGCATAATTCTATTTTACCAATTTAAATTAATGATCGTATTAAAAATCAATATCCTCACAGCAATCCTTGCCAGTCATTAAAATTCATTACAATACATGACTAATTGAAAAGGACATTAAACCGGATGGTATTTTAATATCTTCCTCCCATGCCTCCGCACGAAGCTGGGGAGCATAGACGTCTCGCGGTAATTAAGCGTGCGGCTCCGGCTACGTTTCCGAGGTGACGTCCGGTGTATCACGTGACTGCGAGTGCAGCCGCATTAGCGTAGCCTGCGAGTCGCGACTCGATCGATAGCGACGTCATCGTTTGCCCGGGTTGCTGCATGCATCCTATCGCGCGCCCGCGTCGCCTGCCACTTCCGTCGTCTCGCTGGGGTTATTGTGCCTGGACGGATGGAGATGAGCAGAGATGCACAAGCCCGTGGCCGCGGTGACTAAAGTGTTGCAAGCCCATATAATTACATTTTGAAAGGGGTAATTTGTCCGCTTTTTTGGCATTTCTGTTTTCCGTGTGTTACTCTTTAGAGCTTGTATTGTTTCTTAAAGCAACTACGGGTGACTAAGTGGCCACATTATGTTGCCTAGCTGACACTGTAATCAAAGGCAAGTTATAATTTTATTTCATTTGCTTACTGGATGTATTAAGTGGGAACATTTCAGGTCCACTACCAGACCCAAGGGCCTAACAGCAGCACCTATCCCAAGGATTGGATAATGGGAGGCTCATTTTCCTAACCTCTACAAAACCTGGTGCCCTATTGTGGCTTGGAGATCAGGTGAAACTTCCGAACTAGAGACTTCCTGGACTTTACTTTAAGGCCTTATTTGAAATGTGTTTCAGACACAAAGCAGGCTATCTTCATTAGCTGCATAACTTAAGCCAGTGGTAAGGATTGCCTGATAGGAATGTCACTTACCTTTCTACCTATTGAACAGTTTCCACATTCGGCTTAAGTTATCTAGCAAACTGGGGAATCTTGATTTGTGGAATACCCCCAATCTGTGCGCAGGGATGCCTCTCCAGATTATGGGCCCCATGGTAACATATTATGTTGAGCTTGCAACCCAGACCAATCCTATGATGTTTCAAAGTTTTTAGGGCACTAAAACCTCTCAGGGGTCTTTGGAATCAACCCCCCCACCACCACCTTTGGGTACCCCTGTCTGTAGAATGCACTCCAAGGCACAAAATCAGGCCCACAACCATCAGATGTGCATCAAGTAAACAAAAATTAAGGAGCTTCTTCACCTTCCTGGCACAGCAGAGGGTATGAATTTTTCCCCTGTTTGCCATTGATAAAGAGCCTTGGATTAGGCAGCAGAGCTGAAGCCACCTTGCTGTTAAGGGCACTCTCACTGCCTGCCTGTTTGGCTTGGCATCTGCCAGATCCATGCTGTACCCAAACGAGCCTGTGATTCATGAAGCTGTCCACTCAGATTAAGGCACCTTGGTTCAGGTAGAGGAGAGCTGCAGGGGTGGGCTGTGGCCACGCCCCCCCTGCCTTCTGTCACTGGAGGCAGCCAATGTGAATGCTGTTCTTGCTGGGCAGTCGACGGGATTGACTCCTGATTGGCCCCTTATGGCATTCTGAGCCACATTAAACACCTCAGATTTTAGTGAAGTGGAAAAGCAGGGTCAGAGCTGGTTAAAGGCAAATATTTCTAGCTTATACTGTTTTGCCTGCACAACTCCCACAGATATGCAAAATTTAAATAGTTGATTTTTGAAATTGACTGTAACTCACTCATTTATTATTCCAGCCCTGCTACTGCTATGTATTGTGGTTTATCTTTGTGGTGGTTTTTGTGGCATTTTTGCCAAAACTGAAAAAAGTGAAAATGTGCTTTAGATTTCAGTGATGCTTAACTTAAATGCTTAACTTAGTGATGCTTAAAGTGAGGCTAACTGTTTTCAGCACGTCTCTGACTAACCAGCTGGCATCACTGAGAAGTGGATACAGTTGTGTCATGGTGTTAATCAGAGGTCTGAACTCCGCATTCACGCTGTGGGACTCACGTTAGTCACTGTAATGTCAGCACCTGTAACACGCTGCCAGTTTGTTGGCAAATACCGGTGCCAGTGGTGACCAGAGGTAGCAGCCTGGGTCATAGGCCGAGCCCCCACACCCCACCCCCACTTCCCCAGGACAGAGAGTTCTAGTCCCCTCAGCCACGGCTGGGCAGGAGTCCCCCAGCCAGGGAGAGAGACACCCCTTCAGCCCCAGTCGGATCCACTCTCCGTCAGGGAGACAGATCGGGCCTGACACCATCACCAGGAACCGGAGCTCGGGCATGGGAGTGCAGCAGGGAGGGGGACCATTTGCCCCCAGTTTTTCTGTGCCGGTCGAGCTATTTTCCATATCGCAACGAGGTATAATTAATGTGATTACCATATGCGCAAATGCAGCTGACAGCTCTAGATTAAGGAACGATGTAATACTTATAAAAATGCACAATGCTTGGGAGAATTTGGTGAGTAATTTATGAAGCAAGATTGAAAGACTGTTTCCATCCCTCGTAGAGCCAATGGAGCGGAGCAGATTAATGAAAATACTCAGATTGTTTAAAATCTCTGCATGCCTACAGCTACTCCTTAGAGTGACGCTTGGGGTTAACGAGAAAACAGCATTACAGAAGGCCTCTGTTGGGCTATTTCTTATAATATAAATGATTATATAATATAACTATAATAATAATCAACTTCAAGTAATTTTCAGAAAGGCACATTGCATGACGTCAAGGAAATGCATCAAAAAAACTCATGTAGTATTTTATTAAAATGATCTTTTTAAAAAAAAATGTAATAGACTAGCTGAAGTATTTTGACATTTGAAATACATTGCATAGGAGTACATGTTTGTAAAGTTGAAAAATAAATAATGCGCAATATAAAATTGTATAAGCACATTTGCATTTTTACAAGTAATAAACAAGAAATGGACCAGTCAAGTTTAAACAGAAAAAATCTGGTCTTCAGAAATATCTTTATAAAAGTAACCCAACCACCCTGTGTTGCACCATCCTGTGTTTTTGCACTTCTTTAAGTGATTGTGAATTCCTCCTTTTATCATCACTTCTCACGTCTATTTGTCGCACGTGGTCTTGAGGGAACTCCATTTGACTTGTATCACAGCAGCTGGCAAGGACATTTAATACTTTCTTGTTGCGTAAAATGATGACTTTGAGGTCTTAACGTAAAGATCTAACGGCAGCTTGAGCAGTACCCACAATCCAGAAGAGCTCTTTTCAGAGAAGTTCTCCTTGACTCTCTCGAGCTCCGGCACTCGTGCTCCCGCTCATGGCCCCCAGAGAGCCTGGCTTCCCTCCCGTTGCTGTTTTCTTCTCACCGTCTTTGTTTGGTTTGAGAACGAAAGCGCAGATCGTGGCTTGGCAGCAGTAAGAAAGTCCTTTTATCCAAAGCAGCCTTTTCCAAGCTGGTGTGAACTTTTTGGATGTCAGGATCCTTCTCTGTAAGAAGCAGGCCTGCCGCTATTAGGACAAACCCTTTAAATTATGCCTGAGAGCCCTGAGATTTGTTTTTTCATTTATTCCTCATTTTTATCCAAAACACACAGCCTGACTCCTTTTTTTCTTTCTTTTTGTTAATGGAAATTTTTAGCAACAGAAGAAAAATGTAGGGAAGATGAAGCTTGTATTTGTCTCTTTTTCGCTATGCAGAAATTGGCTGGGCAAAACGCTGCTGGGTTTCTGGAGATGCCACTAGTCGGTGAAACCGGACCAATTATCGGCTGAATTTGATGCAGGTGACTTTGCAGTGTAAAGACGTAAAAGAAAGTACAGACAATTATGGCGCTCCATCATCTGGCTTGGGAGGCTTTTGCCGTCCTCATTGGGCAGAGGCGTATCAAATATTGAACAAATGTAGAAATAAATACAAACTGTTCTGCTATAATACATGCTTATGAAATGCAAATATTCTCATATGGGAAAGTGGAGACTAATATGACAGAAAAGTGAAATCACATTGCCCTACACGCAGTTTTTGCAACAGCAAGTGAAAAGGAGTTTCTGTATATGATTGTTAAATGGGAGAAAGTTGTCTGTGTAATGATAATCTCACTCTGGTTTATACAGAGTTTCATCCCAGGCATGTTTACATTATGAGTAACACACCTGAGTGAAATTCCAATGCATTTCATACTGAGTTAGCATGGGTTGTATTATTTTGCATGTGTGAATTTTTCCAAATCTACCCTATTTCCATAAATACCGCTCAATGAGGTTATCCAGAAAGTCTCTAAGAAGCATACTGGTTAAATATTATAACAATGAGTGTAACTGTAAACAGTTTTGAGTGGCCCAAAGGTATTTTTTTCCATAATTCCTGGAAGTTTTATTGTGTAATCACATTTTTGCGGGGTGATGTAGGAGATGTTCATTCTGAGCCCTGTTCTTTGCAGTGTGTTGTAGGAGATGTTCATTCTGAGCCTGTTCTTTGCGGTGTGATGTGGGAGATGTTCATTCTGAGCCCTGTTCTTTGCGGTGTGTTGTAAGAGATGTTCATTCTGAGCCTGTTCTTTGCGATGTGATGTAGGAGATGTTCGTTCTGAGCCCTGTTCTTTACGGTGTGATGTAGGAGACGTTCGTCCTGAGCACTGCTCCATATGGTGTGATGTAGGAGATGTTCGTTCTGAGTCCTGTTCTTTGTGGTGTGATGTAGGAGATGTTCGTTCTGAGCCCTGTTATTTACGGTGTGATGTAGGAGACGTTCGTCCTGAGCACTGCTCCATATGGTGTGATGTGGGAGATGTACGTTCTGAGTCCTGTTCTTTGTGGTGTGATGTAGGAGATGTTCGTTCTGAGCCCTGTTCTTTGTGGTGTGATGTAGGAGATGTTCGTTCTGAGCCCTGTTCTTTACGGTGTGATGTGGGAGATGTTCGTCCTGAGCACTGCTCCATATGGTGTGATGTGGGAGATGTTCGTCCTGAGCACTGCTCCATATGGTGTGATGTGGGAGATGTTCGTTCTGAGCCTTTTTGTTCCCACTAGGGCCGTGATGGTATACAAAATTCATGGTTTGGTACAAACTTCGGTTTTGGAATTCACGATTTGGAAAACAGAAGCAGGGAAAACAGAATTTACTTTGAAATTGAATTTCTTTTTAAAAAAAAAAAACTACACACACTAATGAACGTTTGTAAACCAGTGGTAATGTGTTTGTTCACATGTCTGAATAACGAAATCTATGACACACTTATTTGCACATTGTAAAAATAAAAATGAAATTTTTTTTAAATAAAAATATAACATCATAACAATCATAATGAGCTAAATCCTGTCTAAATCTTGTGTTCTCTACTACTATGGTCATAGATCTGTAAGGATAAACACCCCTGTAGGCATAATTATTATTTAGCCTGGTCTGAATTTCCTGGAAAAGGCACATTTTATGCCACATGGAGGCTGTTTCTTCCTTGCTGTGGTCATACTAGACCATTTGGATGATGTCATCTCAATGAGTTAAGCCCATTGGATATGTTTCTAGCAACATCCCCATGATGTGTACAACACAGGTAACAGTCTTGGTCTTATCAACAACTGTCTCTCCAGTGGTGGTGTGTTTTATTAGGAAACCAAAATGTTCCCAAACTGTCAATTATGACTGCTTATTATTTATTTATTCATTTCCTGGTGCGTATGCAACCAAAACTTATGCCCCGAATGTCACATGATGAAAATGTGTACTGCCAAAGCCCTAGTTTACACTGTGATCCAAGAGATGTTGATCTTGAGTCCTCTTGATTACAGGATAATGTAACAGATGACTCTTGAGTTTGTTGGCTGCGATGGACCAATGTGGGAGTTATTCTGGGAGTTATGCATATGACCTGGGACACGGGATACTGGTTTAAGTGCAGGGATTTCTGAGCAGTAATAAGGTCTGCAGAAATCTGATGTAATCGCTATGCTGTAGAGGTACTAATAATACTAGATGGGAACAGCAGGAAGGGTGGTTGAGCTTCTATGTGCATCTTGTTCTGTGTTGATTCAGAACAGATAGGATAAAACCTGTCAAGTTATTGCCAGCAGAGGAAGGATCTATCCTATTTCAACCAGCCTTAAGCTCTCCTTCGAGTTACATCTAATATGGAGTAGATTGCAATTGCTTGCTGAATGCCTTTCACTCCATTTATAAATCAAAGAACTAAATCAATTTTTAAAGGCGTATAGAGAGCCTATGGTCATGTATGTGATGATTCATTATGCTAAAACGTATTACAATACAATTAAAATAAAATTAAGCAAATGTTACTGGCTGAAATTCAGCTTTATTGATGCTAACAATTTACTAATGTAAATTGGAATTTTACATATGAGACAATTACTTCCTTGCTTAATGGAAAGGATACTCCCCCCCCCCCCACACACACACACAAACTGCCCCTCCACCACACCTGACTTTCTTGGATACTGAGGCCGCTGTATCACCATGGCGACTGTGTTGCTATGCCAGGACTCCATTTGGGTGCTGGAGGAATGACAGATTTTTATTGGCCCTGATTTACAGAATTAGTTAACCTTTATATGAATGTTGCTGTAGGGCCTCTATAAGGCCCGTGACCGTTTAGGTTAAATCAACCAGCAGCTAAAAAGTATGACTTTAGTCGTGGTTTTTAGGTTTTATTTATGTCAATTTATTCGTCTGATTACTTTTTGGAATGGAGCAGAAATGCCATGCCTAACATTGTTTTATTTGTGTGTGTTAAAAGTGTTTTATATTTGTAATTAAAATAACTTTCCCCAGTGACTATTTGTCTGTTTATTACTTGTGAAACAAGTGATTGAGTCTCATTTTTGCTTCTGCGTTGAATCTGAATATTGGATTTGATGTGGTATTATGTTACTCTTTTAAACGCCATGTGGAAGGAGCCCCTTACATTTCCTGTTACAGCTTCATCATACATTTTTAAGAAAACCTTTGGGGGCTGGGGGGCTGTTTAATACAGTCTTTCCTTCGTCATGCTATACATAATAACCTGTGGATATTTATATTTGAGGTGTTTACACTCTGGGGTGGGGGAGTGTGATGGTTATGGAAATCAAGTGGGAGTTTTGAACACAGAACAGGAAATCAGTGTCCCTTCTGTAATTGCCTGTGACAGTCTTTATTGTCCTCGAGTCCCCATGTGTGCCTGCAATTCAATTTACATGCGGTTTCTGAGTGGGTCGCGACGCACTGGGAGAAAGAGGATCTCGTGTTAGCGCTTAGCATCTGCCAGTCCACTGGTCATTTTGACTCATGCGCCTACAGGGCGTAATTGTCTCAATGAAGTGCTCTGGCTATGACGTGCTCGTTAGCAAGCAAGCGCGTGCGTTGGCACTGATGAGGCTCCGAGCAGAAAGCGCCATCTAGGCTGGCCCGGGAGGCTGGATCTATGTGGATAAACGTCCCGGGTCACCACCGGGGATTGCGGCGATGGACGGCGGCGGCCTGTGTGTCTGTGACAGCTCTCGAGGAGTCGCCTCAGATTAGCGTCCGCTTCCCGCAAACGTAAATCAGAACCATGCAATTAGAAGGACGGGCTTTAATTGATGCCGCTTCCCAGGGTGCCTCTCTGGATGCACCGACTTTGAAATGACGCCGACCCGAGTGGAGGGGGGTAATTAGCTACACACCTTCGAGGGGAGGGCCGGGGAGGGGTTTCTGTTATCCGGGGGGTACGATGTGTTCCGATTAATTAAGACATTTCACTTCATTTTTCATACGGCAAAATGAATCCCTTGAAAATGTGGGATCCCCGGCGGTGGGGGGAAGGCAGAGAGGGGGGCATGGGTTTAAATCGCTTACGGACTCTTCTGTGCAGAATCTATTAAAGCCATGCTTTCATCCCGCCGGGCCCCGCTCGTATTTTATAAATATATATATTTTTCTTTATGTGCGCTGCGTATGCTGCATTAATGTTTCAATTTTCTAGTCTATTAAGATTACTTCAGAAAGAAGTAGATAGCAGAGCGGGGCATGCGTGTAATCACACAGCGATACAATGACACGCCTAGGGGCAGGCAGCGGCATAATGACCACACCATACCCATGCTGGCAAATTAACCGGTTATTCATCTCAAAATGGAGGACCGGCGCTAGTTATGGATACCGCCATCAGCCGATTGTCAAATATAAAATATAAGAAACGAAAGGAAGCAATTTTGGGTAAGAAGGTACTTCTAGAACACCGTCAGACGTTTAAATAACGTTAATCCTGTCAACTGTCTTGTCTCCTCAAATGACCGGTACTGTAGACAACAGTAATTCCTAAGAAGATAAGGTCAGCCTGAAGAATACCCCAGAGAACCAGTTTAAGGTCCAACTCAGAGGCGCAGTCTTAAATATTCTCTGGCTGCCCCGTCTCGCTGATACAGTACTTTGTTTCTGGTCCAGGTGCGGTCCGCCGTTGCCCCCTGAGCCGGACAGAGATGTCCCACATGCCTTTCACTCCGGACTGGTGGGGGGGGGGGGGGGGGGGGGGGGG
>JAODUD010000039.1:11344140-11354654 GCA_026784285.1 Stomatorhinus walkeri | reverse complement strand
CCCCCCCCCCCCCCCCCCCAGGCAGACTGTCACTGCCCTGCTCCTGCCGGCTTACAGGATGCATGTCACCACAGCACACGTACAGCCCCTTGAAGGTGGCAAAAACACTAACAAGAACAGAAGAGTGAATGACAGAGAGAGGAGTTGTGATCACATGACTCTTATTTTCATGCCAGTTACTTTCAGTTTTGTTGAAGACCCTTGGGTAACTTTTCATGTAGTAAAGATATTGACAAATTTGAAACAAATATTTCAGTTTTTACATTTTTTTACTTAATTATGTGTATACAGAACAGCATCACTTGTTAAATGTAAACCCATTCTTTTTGTTGATAAAGACAAACACGGCACCCATATTGGTATATTATGTAATGCGTGGTGGATTCTCTTCCACTGAGCTGCAGGCTTGCCTGTCCGGAGCCCCCCTCCCCCGCACCTGCTGCGCTGTCTCGGGGGTGGGCCTTATGCGCCTCCCCAGTGACCCCGTCCCTCTCTTGTAACACCACACATCACATGCTGCCATGTCACCGTGAGCTAGCGGCACATGTCTCACCACTAAGTACCGTCAACCAATGGGACCCGGAGCTGTCTGAAGGGGGCGCTCATGGGCCTGCCAGTTGGGACGCCATCCATTCAGCAGCGGGGCGACATACTACTCAGTGTCGATGCAGGTGACGTTGTTCAGACTCATTCCATCGCTGGAGGATTCCAGCTTCTGAGATTCCTGCTCAGCTACATGCCATGAGCCGTGGTATTATAAGTAGAGAACCATTCAGTGTTGGTATGCGAACAGAAGTATTACGGACGGGACATTGAATGCTTTTAATAAAATTCAATTTCAATAGTGATCGCTGTCTAATTAATACATATATCTTGAAATATTCAGACCCACTTAAGAAGTGTTCAAATCCAGCATGTTTGATTATTTCTTAATAACATCAATACATTACGAGACAGAGATGGCTATGGTAATGCAAGTCTTAATAAGAATGTCCAATGTAGTAAGAAACCCATTATCTGTTGGCCTAAGATCAACCCTGTCCTTTTGAAAATACTGCCTGGGACGTTATAAAGTTATAAATATGAGTGTGATTTACCCAGTCAGGTTTGGTTTTCTTAAAACCAGTATGGTACAAGCTATGCTGGTTGATGCAAGATCAATAAACACCACAAGCCAGAACTCGTTTCAGTTGTATGAGAACAGAAGGAAAGAAAACGAAAAGAAAACAAAAGTGCAGACAACTTGGCATTGTATAGAATTTCCATTATTTTACTCATTATAATAATTATTAGCCCAACGTCTGCTGTAACTTTAACCATAACCAATATTCCATTTAGCCTCAGACTCACTTGCTCTATTCTGTTACTGTGTCAACTATCCTCAGCTACCCATTCAATTTCCATGGTAACCCCTCCCAATAATCCAGTGTAAGTGTGTGTATTCACTGTGTCTAGATTGATAGACAGGAGGAGGCAGGAAGGAGCTATCGAGTATGAGAAAGCTGGGTGAGGAGAGCAATGGACGTTTTCAGAACAAACCAGGGACTCGCCGATACAGAAGCAGGAGCAGGGGAAGCCAGAGGAGGCGCCTTAACCCAAACTGCAAGCGCCTCTTCCTTTCTAGTGGCCTTTCTCCACCCACTGTTGTTAGGAGACCTTGAGGCAATTTTCTTATTTTTTATTTATTTTTTTTTATAAACTTTTATTCCAGAATTACATTTTTCACATACATTTTACTTTTGAAGAAATACAGTCCTGCAGGGAGAACAGAAAGAAATGTGTAAATAACAGAATGATCAGTTCCCCCATCTCGCACTGTAAATCGTGCCCTAATTTATTAAGGAGATTTGAGCTTTACTGGCAATAAAACAAATGGCACGTGGAAGTTAATGTTTATGTCCCACTTACTTCTGGCTACTGGCTTTGGCTGTCATTAATCTCTTGCGGAGAGGCTCGTCTGCACAGTTTTGCATTCTGCGGCCTGTTCATTTTTCATCGTGTCGTCTGTGTTTTTTTCTTTTCTGCCCCTTTCTTTTTTTTTTTTTTTAACCAAAGTGCAACTGTGTAATCAGCATAAAATGGAAAGTAGGGACATTGTCTGAATGGGTTCCCTGCAAGCTCCGTGACTGGATCATTCCGAGTATCACCATGCACATGCAAATATATGCTAGAGATTTAAGCCACTGACTTCAATAATTAGTGATTAGTGTGGTAGTGCAGTGCTTCCAGATGTAATCTGAGGAAATACATTTTTGTGATTTGCAAAGTGGATGCGAGAGCAGGACAAAACTTTCTTCGTGGGACACTAATAATTAAAGATGGCCCTTCATCTCTCGGTTTGAGGAATGTTTAATAGTCATGGCAGGTGTGGGTTGACTTTGCTTTTCTAAATGGCAATTCCAGCAAAATCTGTTGAAGCTTCAGATTTGGCTTACCGGCTCATTATGACTGTCAGTGTGAATTTTACAACGTTGTCAGGCCATTTTAATTATGGTAGCTATCTGTTTTGTTGCATTGTTACATGAATATGAAAAACACAATAGTGGCATCCATAAAATGTTAAATCAAGAACCTAAAGCACGTGAGCTGGACAACGAGATGCTGTATTTCATTGGGTAGATGACGCTGGCAAATTACGACGTGCCGTGTAGCAAAATGGCGCCTAGATAAGCAGACGAAAATTACCAGAATCTCACGTTGCTTAGCATGTTATGGTGCAAACCACTCAATCATTGCTAATACTATTAAGGACCTAAAAAGAGCTATATTATAAATAAGATTGTAACTTGAAAATGGGCAGATTGTGTGTGTTATTGGATTTGAGATGTAGAATAAATTAGCTCATTAATTAACAAGATATTTTTTTCTTATGTGCTTTTTAATTTGTTAGGACGTCCTGGCAATTTTGCTTGTTTAAGGTTATTGTTTTTCCATATAAATTTTACTAGACATTATTAATTACAGATATTTTGTGAAAAGAATTTTGTTTATTTAGTTATTAGTTGATTTCTTCAGTAATAATTTAATAAAAGAAATGCTAAAAGCATTTTCTTTGCCGCTTTTTTGACATCAAACCTGATACTTTATAAACCTTAAATAACATAATAAATAGAAACTGTAAACCAATGTTAACAGTCTATCTTAAAACTTTTATATATTTTGAATAACCTTTAGAGTAAATTCAGAGAAGGATGGTGATTAATTATGGGGCCAAACCCAGACTAACTGAGCTGAAACGACAATAGTAGCATTCGTTTTGTACTTTACGGAAGACACGGAGATATCATAAGCTTAAATAAGTGATGAAATTTTGTGCAAAAGTGAATTAAATGTAGTGGATTGAATAACGAATATTTTGTAGCATTTTCAATAAGACAATTCACACAGGCCCTTGCACGGGATTGCATAACACGGTGCCGGTAATTAATCCTATGAAATTCCAATAAACTAGGCCCCCAGTGCCGGGTAGTGGCAACCTACTACCTGCTGACAATGGGTGCTACTTCCAGGAAGGGACAGGAACTGCTGCTCGTGCCTGGTTTCTATTCCACTAGCCGCCTCCTTTCCCACCTCATCCCGAAACGCCTAAGGAGATGTTTTTTTTTCTGTTGTTTTGTTTTGGATATTACCTGTTTTTAGCTGGCTGTCCTTTGCAGGTTATCCCATTGCTTACAGCACACTGCGCCCAACGTAACCTTGTAATGTCAAAGTGCCCCAGTCTATGATGTGCCATAGTCTTCTTAGCTAAACGGTTGCCTCGTAAGCCAGAGCAGGAGAAGGACTTCCTTGTCAGAGGGATGTGCATTCCCAATGTGACAGGCTGACATGTCAATGGAAGTCATCAGGAAGACAAAATGTGCATGACTCGTTTTGTATTGCTCTCCACCACAGTGCCCGTAACATTTAACGAGAGACTGCTCAGCTGGGATATTTTTTTGGTGCTGTTGTCATCATCATTGTTAATCCTGTCATTGTTGATGCTGATGTTGGTATTCATGCTGTTGTTGGACGTTATTGTTGTTGATGCTGTTGCTGTTGTTGTTGCCACTGTCATTGTTGATGTAGTAGTTGTTGTTGATGCTGTTTTTCATCCTGTCATTGTTGACACTCATTGTTGACGCTGCTGTTGTTGTTGATGCTGTTACTGTTAATGTAGTCGTTGTTGATGCTGTCATTGTTGATGTAGTTGTTGTTGATGCTGTTTTTCATCCTGTCATTGTTGATGTAGTTGTTGTTGATGCTGTTTTTCATCCTGTCATTGTTGACACTCATTGTTGATGTAGTTGTTGTTGATACTGTCATTGTTGATGTAGTTGTTGTTGATGCTGTCATTGTTGATGTAGTTGTTGTTGATGCTGTCATTGTTGATGTAGTTGTTGTTGATGCTGTCATTGTTGATGTAGTTGTTGTTGATGCTGTCATTGTTGATGTAGTTGTTGTTGATGCTGTCATTGTTGATGTAGTTGTTGTTGATGCTGTCATTGTTGATGTAGTTGTTGTTGATGCTGTCATTGTTCTTGCTCGCTGTTTCTTTGAGGTCCAGGTGTAGGTGGGTAATGGGTTCTTGGATGTTTTTTTTTTTTGGTTACGTGCTGATTGTGGCATGAAGATTGCAGTGTGTGGCGCTGGTGAGACGGAGGAAGGTGGTGCCAGCTGGGACTGGCGATCTAACGGGCCTGATGATCCCTTTTCACCATCATTCAATCAGACAACACGCCCTTCGGCGGTCCAGCGAGTCCTCCCGCTTCTCTCGAATTAGGGAGATTAGCAATAAGCGCATAACACCGGATGATGGAATTTGTCATCATTCACATTGTCCTGGAAAGGCCGGGCCGGACCGAGCAACGTGTTGAGGGGCAGCAACGTGTCCCGCAGGCAGGTCACGGACAAAGCTGGGCAGAAGGCATTTCTGCGATATGTGCATCAGTCGAAAAACCTTCACAACCAATTTGTCAGCAAAATCTAAGTTGGGGGGGGGGGGAAGTTGGAGCCGGTGGGTGTTTCCCCCAAACAAAAACATTTTTTATTGTCCTTGCAATGCTAAAGCCACGCTAATTTTTCATCCCGTCCCTCTCATCATACTGCAAAGTCTGCGTAAAGTGACAAGCTTCAATTTTTCTCTTTACCTACAAACACAAATGTATCTGTCTGTAATTTCAGCATCTTTGACGTGATAAGGATGCCGTTACTGCATGCAAACGATCTGGGTATTTTTGAAGCCCTGTCAGACGAGGTGCTTGTCCTAGAGTCTTGCTGGATGTAATGCCGTTCTTGAAACGTGGCGGAGGACCGACGCTGACCTTGATTCAGCTCGCTAGGGCCGCGAAAGGAATCGTCGGCACAGAATTGATAAAAATGAACGTGACAGTGTTGCTTATGCGTACTGGCATCTCTCCCAGTGTGCATGTTGAGTTTGGACAGGCTGAGGATATGCTACTCACACCAGCCTAGCAAGAAGAAAGCCCTCACTGTCGTCAGGTGGCCGGTATTGTTCCACCCACCAAACCGCGACCACGTTGCCCACCTCTGACACTCGAAGATATTGATTTGACAACAGACGTACGGAAAAAATGCACCAGCTTCTTTTCAGATTTCCTTTAAGGGTTCCCATATGCAGATAAATGGTCAGAAGACATCCAAAGATGTGTTCCTAATTGGTTTCTCTTTGTGCTTTGAACATGGAATCTGTGCATCTCTTTCCATGACGCTGATCCTGGGTGACAGCTGGGTACACACGGGTTAAGCTAAAAGTGGAGTGCCAACAAAAAGTATAAAAATAAACCAAAAAATAAAAAAAAACAAGGAAGAGAAAACAAGCGATGCATCCTCCGTAAAGAAGCTTCCTGTGATAGCCATTCTACGTCGTGTGAAATGCAAGAAAAGGGTTTAGCTTCCTTGCCATTCTTTTGAACCTTTGATTTGGAAGGAGGAAATAAATTTTAAAAATAGGTGTTAATGCCCAGAATCTCCGAGGGGTGTCAAACAACATGAGTTTAGCTTTTATCATTATCTATTCTGGGATATGATCAGCTTTGAGGAAGCTAATATATAGCAGAAGAATCAAGGCTTGCAGCACACATACAGTACCTGACAAACTGTCATCGGCAGTAATAGGATTTAACTGTTTTTTTTTTCTTCATATCTTGCATCAGATCCAAACAGAACATGTAACAAATGACAAAAACTCCCAGAACACAACCCCTGCTGCATTTCCTCACTGACAAACTTTGCGTGTTTCGCCGACACACCGTGTGACCGTGTCTCCGCACGTGCTAAGAACGCACTGCCGCGGTCTTTGAAAATGACAATCTAGGAAATGTGAGGGCATTAACAGTTTAGGGGGGCCTAGAGAGAACATGGCAGTCTCCAGTCAGCAGCGTCCTCCTCCTGGTGATGCAATACCGCCACCTGCCTTCCATACGCTGTATTAAAATGGACACTTACCTTGCATTGCGTAGGAATTGCTGTGCAGAGTGGCCCAATAATTATATATATGGCCCTATATATATGCAAAGCCATATAAATAAATTAAAAGTAAATTTTAGGTGTCAGGAGCTTGCAAAGTGTGCTAATGGCCTCTGTTTCATTTCATTGTTGGTTGTTTTCATTGGATATTATAGACTTGGGACATTTATGGAATGACAGTGTATTGATGAACAGTCAATTTACCTTCCTGGTCCAAGGACACACAGTATGATATATGCTCTGGACATAATGCTATTCAAAGGGCGCTCTCCTCCCTCATGTATTAAAACATGAACGTAAGTAGCCTGAAATCCTGCGCCTCCACGGTCGGGAAACATAGGTTGTTATCGCAGTACCTTAAGTACAGCGGACGGCTGATTAATTCTCCCGCCATTTGCATATGTGTTGATCTCACCAGTCCTTGGGACTCTGAAAAGTTGAGACACTTTGTTAATGGTGGGGAGAAATTATGGCGCTTATGTCATGAAATAAAAATTAATAACCCATGGTGGTACAAACAGCACTTTGATTAACGGTGAGATGGTAGCCTGCACTGGAATGTTCTATGACAGTCCATATATCAACACAGTAAGTAGGTGCAAAGTGGATATATTTTAGAACAAGCCCCATGGAATCGATTCACCCAGCCGGTTGTTTTTAAACCTGCATTCTGCCTCTGTGTTTTCACCAGGTTTTTAAAAACCTTTATATTTCTCAAAGTTGGTCTTAAGCTCTGAACCGAGGCATTTAAAAAAAAAAAAAATATTCCTCAGAATGACTTTCCGGAAGCTAATCGTTTCACTCTGACAGCCGACGGCTCTAAGCTGATCAAAGGTACTTTAAGATTTAAAACAACAGGAAAGGGTAAAGCCTATTTCGTCCGTTCGTCATGCCAGCAGTGTATATTTTAGCATGATTTAGGACGCCATGCAGCAATATGAAATATACCTTCTCCTTCACCTTTAGACCCCGGAGGCCTTTAAGATTACCTACCACCCATCGGGAGATCCACAAAGCCGGCCGAATATTAAATATGTGAAGATAAAAATGTAAAAAAACTTCCAAATGGAGGTGACGGTGTTGTCATTTAAAGCTGACGGTCGCTGAGTGTCCCTTAATGAACGAATCGGCTGCTACCCCGTCACGTGGCTCGCTCAAGGGTGATCCATCTGTCAGCTGATCAGCCTGACTGGCGGTAAACTGCTTCAGGTGAATTTGTCCTTCTGGTAAATCCTTCTTAGTTTAAATATTAATGTCTCTCCCTCACACTTCCAAACTTTGTTGTTGAGCTTTCATTTCGCTCCTAGTCAGAATACAATTAAGCCTCTGTTTCCCTCCACACTTTTCCTAGGAGAAAAGTAATCGCTGTATAACTGGCGATGGCGCCTTTGTTAAATGGTCCCCTCATTATATTCTGAGTTATTTCACCTCATTATTTGCCACAATTTGTCAGCTTTTCTCAGCATTTCAGGTGGTCACTGTACAATCTCTGATAGTGCTGTTGGTGTCACATATACATATATATGTGAGTATATGTCTGCGTGTTTGTTCTGCTATTCAGCCTGTTGTAGCTTGCTCTCTTGTCCCATAATTCCTCTCTTCCTCGTCTCATTGCCCTTTTCCTTCTAAACGAATTAATTCTTCTGCAGTAAAGTTATCCTAGCCTCCACAGCGCCTTACCGTGGATCGAGTGACAGCCCCTAATAAAGGGCACACATTTCCAGTCACATTCTCACCATGTTGCAGCCATTTTTTAAACTTGACTAATATTCTGCATTTTTGCCCATCCCTTACCACATAAAGCCCAGTTTTGTGGCATTTGAAACTCAGTGCCTCTCTTGTTGTGCTGTATGAAATCCTCAAATGGGATCAACCCCCCCCCCCCCTTTTTCAGATATTTGATGGGGTTAAACAGGAATTGTCAAGCAATTTAACTCAATGTGAACAAAAAGACCATAACTCACTGATAACATACATGGTGTTACCACCAGCTTTCTATAATGAAGTGGTACATGGTGCTATTTTATATTGATTTTTAGGAGGAAAGAATGTTCATGGATTTTACATTGAAAAGCCATTTACCTTTCATTTGTATCATTTCATTTAAAAAATAACATTCTCTCAACAGAGAGAATGTTGCAGGATGGTGATTTAATTCTACCTACTGAATATTTTCCCACAAACAATAAAGTTTATGGAAAGCACACAGCCCCTCGGGTCGGACACTGAAACGACTGAGCAGAAATGTACCCGGTCGTTAAGGGAACAGGGGTGCAGCCATAGGGGAAGAGGACGTGCACTCAGTGTGAAGGGCGCTTTAAGCACAGACAAACCATCTGTGTAAAATAAGCTGCAAAATGATGAAATTAGGGAGGCGACCTTTGCTGGTATTTGAATTCCGCCGCACATGCCGTACAGAGACAGCTGATATTTTACGTCATGTGTATCGATCTCCCGGCTTTTTTTATCTGATGTAATTTAACGTAAGCTGCTGCACGGCCAGACCTGTCTGTGGCACTTCTTACTCATCTTCCTGGGAAGAGGAGAGAAGATGGAAAAAGGAGACAAAGGCAGGAGAGCGACATAAGGGTGAGAGGGACTAAGAGGAGGAGGATCAGGGTGAAGAACATGGCTTGACGGATGAGCCTTCGGGGAAGATCATCTTCCGTGGGTGTGAGGCTAAGGGCCCGTTAGCGGAGGGAGACGCAAAACAGCGGATTAGCTTATTTAAAGTGGGGCTTTAGCCAGAGCCTACCTTCTGTATTCCAGCTAGAAGGCTGCTTCCTATCCATGGTAATCAGATAAAGTCCTTGTTTAGTGAAATGTATCAATTGATTTGGGGCTGAGTGCAGCCCGCCGAGGTCATAGATCAGCTGAGTTCCTCCCCGGTCCGCAATTAGCGCCTTGTCATTCTTAGCCTGTTTGGACTGACCCCGGGACACCAGCCGGCTTTTGATTCGCTCTCCTGGGGGGGTCAGGGGTCAGCAGACCCTTTGTGTGCGCCGACCTTTCAAATGCGGCTGATCATCCCAGACGTTTGATCGCATAAATGAGAGAGAGAGCCTTGTTTAACATTATCGGGTTAAAGAACAAACCCTAATAAGCATTTAGCGTCTCTTAGCTTACTCTTACCGTGCTAATTAAATGCACACACTTTTGCGTGCACACACACACACACACACACACTCTGCTGCTGTTATATAGATAATGTGCTACTGATATTTACAGTATAATTTTACCATATGTTCTGTATTATATGTTCCTTTTGATTGTAACAGTAGAATCTTCCCTGCTGAAATCAATTTGCAAAATATAAAAAATTGGATACAAAGAGCCTTTTTTTGATTAAAATAAAATAGTGTTTATGTTCAAAATAAAAGTATCGGGACCCTAATAGATTCCAGTTAAGAAATGTATTCTTCTATTCAGTTGAAACAGCAGAAATTAGGCAAGAAGGCAGGGTCCTGTCAGGTTATCGGGGTCACTCTGGCACTGACATCCAGCGCGCGGCTCCTGGTGTGCGTTCACGGGGAGGCTCACCAGCACCCGCCTGTTGTGTTTGTCATGCAGCACACAAGTCAGCGACAGTGATGTAAACAGCAAGTGAAATTTAAATAAGCAGTGATTTATTATCATTTTGGCCGGTGGGCCTTTAATTGCTAGGTTTACTATTGTGATGGATTCACCAAACCTGAGTGTTACAGCATAATTTATTCCTTCTGTTGATACACTGGTGGGTCACATGTCCAAAACAAAATGGGGGGAGGGAAATTAAATGGTGAAGCTTCATTGGAGGAGTTAGTTCATATAATACAGATACAGCATCAGTGTTTACTCCTCAATTATCATTTTTTTGCTAACATGCTACAGTAAAATTTTCAAATAAAACACAACCACACTAGTTTCACCACAGATTCTCAGTTTGGTGATTTTTTTTCTTCAGTTTTGGTCCGATTTCCTCCCCCGCAGCCGTTTCTCCTTAGAGCTGGCAGGGAACTGAGGATGCCTGGTGCTGTTGACCCCCCCCCTCCCACCATGGAGCTCAGACG